>JAESUZ010002856.1:0-62525 GCA_017311185.1 Proteles cristata cristata | reverse complement strand
AAACAATGTTACAGAATTTTCCTGCTGGGTAAGATTCATATTTCATGTAGTTCATGTGTTCCTTTTGGCCCTAGTCTGAAAAGTTTGCCTTTGTTGTGCCTCCCATTTTCTTCCAACCTGCCTTCCTCAGGTTTTCTTATAAGTTGCTATGGAGCTAGCAATCACAAATTAAGTTGTTCTTTCTCAGACTTGTTTATACTTTCACCAAGTGCCACAGCTCAAGGTAAGTTGGTCCTGAATTGCTTCTAGTTCTTGGATATTCTAAGATTTGATGTATTCAATCTGAGGGTAATTTCTAAGAGGGTTTTTTTAATTAATCACAGTTACCTCTAATATATAAAGTAATAATCAGTCTTTTTTTTTTAAATAGATTTCTAGTCTTTCTGGTTTAGAATCCTAACACAGTTGACCCTTGAATAACGGAGGCTTCCAGGCATTGACTCCTCCCCCAGCCTGCTTCATGCAGTTGAAAATCCATGTATTTGACTTTTGACTTCCCCAAAACTTAACTACCATAAGCCTACTGTTGACTGGAAGCTTTACCAATAAACATAAATAGTTGATTGACACATATTTTGTCTGCTCCGTGTCTTGTATATTGCATTCTTAAAATTGAGTAAGAGAGAAAAAATACTATTAAGAAAATCATAAGAGAAAATAAATTTACCGTACCGTATTTATCAAAGAAAATCAAGCCTGTGCTGTTCAAGAGTCACTGTGTTTTGAAAAATTGCCTCAGTAATAGAAATAACTAACACGCAGCGTTGCTTCATAGTTTACAAAGTTCCTTAATGTACAGTTTGTCTTACTTAATTTTACCACAACTCTCTGAGTTAGGTACTTTTAATCACTCTAGCTTATAAATGAGACTTGGAAGTTAAGAAAGTCACCCTCTGACCAGAGTGCCTCCTGGTTTTGTGAGGCTGAGTTGTCATTTTGTGGAGTCCGAACCATTATCTGGACTGCATTAGTTAACTTAAGTTTTTCATGCTTGCTTTCTTGACATGACAAGTGTTATGGGAGGTATGCAAGGAAGTGTAACTTTTTTTTTTTAATCTGCAGAGGTGTCCATTTACTTTGTGTTTTTGTTATTATTGTTGACATCGTTACCATAGCAAACTGCATAAATATCTTTAGTAATTTTTAACCTGTATGTTTATATACTCTAATATTATATTAAAATTTTTTTAATGTTTATTTTTGAGAGAGAGAGAGAGAGAGAGAGAGACAGAGTGTGAGCAGGGGGGAGGGGGCAGAGAGAGAGGGAGACACAGAATCTGAAGCAGGCTTCAGTCTCTGAGCTGTCAGCACAGAGCCTAACGTGGGGCTTAGACACTCCCAACTGTGAGATCATGACCTGAGCCGAAGTTGGATGCTTAACCGACTGAGCCACCCAGGCCCCCCAATCTAATATTATATTTTAAATAACTGCCAAATTATAGTATGTTGTATGTTGGTACTGCTCCTCTCAGAAGTGTAGTTTTAGCTCTTGTGAAGTTTTCTAAGAACTAGGATGCTATCGATGATTTTGGTATGTTTCTTTTTAAAACCTAGAATACTTGCACTAGTGTTTACACAAAAGATAAAGCTGCTAAATGTAGAATCTCAGCCCTGGATCTTCTTATTAAGGTAATTATATTATTTCTAAGTATGTGTGTTTCGTATTATGTGTATATATAACTTATAAGGCAGAAAATTGGAGGTTTAAATTGTGTTTGGGTGAGAGATGTTGGAGGCTAGGCTTTGGTGACATTGATGTATGGACAAGATTTTCCAACTATCATCTGGTAATTCCTTGGCCCTTTGCTCTCAGACTCTTCTGGAAAGCAGAGGAAGGATTTCAGTTGTGAGGGAAATTAAGAGGAAAAGTAAGCAAGGAATTTATTGCTATTCTGTTAACTCTCGTTACTCTGACTCTTAAATAAATCTTTTTTTTTCTTTTCTTTTCTTTTTTTTTTTTTTTACAAATAGTTTATTGTCAAATTAGTTTCCACATAACACCCAGTGCTCATCCCCACAAGTGTCCTCCTCCGTGCCCACCCCTCCTCCCCCCCACATCCACCAGTCCTCAGTTTTTGTCAGCATTCAAGAGTCTCTCATGGTTTGCCTCTCTCCCTTTCCCCCACCATTTCCGCCCTTCTTCTTCCCCTTGGTCTTCTGTTAAGTTCCTCCTAATCCTCCTATACGTGCACACATATGATATTTGTCCTTCTCTGCCTGACTTATTTTGCTCAGCATAACGCCCTCAAGGTCCATCCATGTTGCTACACATGGCCAGATTTCATTGTTTCTCATTGCCATGTAGTATTCCATGGTATAGATAAAGCACATCTTCTTGATTCATTCATCTGTTGATGGACACTTAGGCTCTTTCCGTGTTTTAGCTATTGTGGAGAGTGCTGCTATGAACTGACTCTTAAAATCTAATGCTGCAAAAAGTTGCTAGGCTTTGCATCATTAGTTGTTCTGAGTTCTTTCCTAAACCTTACCATGAAAGTGAGCCTATACATCATATTTAAGTACCTCTTGGGTGTCAGTCCCATCTAATTCCTCTCAAATGTATCTCTTTTTTTGCAATCTCTATTTTAGAATTTAGGTCTTGTTAGTCCTTAAGTGCCTCTGAGAGAATGGTTCTAACCATATTATTGGTTTCTTGGGAAGATCAAATTAAGTCTACACCCTCTTCCTCTTTGTAACCCTTGTGTTCTTCTATCACCCACCTCTTCCCAAATAGTCAGGCTAGATAGGTGTCCTGAGAGGCCAAGAAAGTCCCCAGACACACATGATTTTGGAGCTTTGTTGTGTAGAAACAGTGCAGTAGAGGAAACCTTGCCATTATTTTCCTATTTAGACAGTGCTAATTTGTATGATTTTAGTTACTTCGGACTTTAAGAAGTTCGAGACTCATGGATGAATTTGGAATTGGAGAATTATTTAGCAAATTCTATGGAGAACTTGCATCAAAAACAAGAATACAGGATATAGGTGAGATGCGTATAAATGTTATTTTTAAATGTTTTGATAAGTTAATGTTAAAAAATTAATGTAAAAATTAGGGTTTCTCAACGAAAGCATTTATATGTTTCACAGATGAATCCTTTTGGCCCAAACAAACCCAAATGGTAACAAACAGAAACACATGAAGACTTATGCTTATAAAAGTTTAATCTTTACCAAATGATTTCTTTCTTAAGTAGATTCCACACCCAATTTGGGGCTTGAACTCGTGACCTGGAGATTAAGAGTTTCATGCTGTACTGACTGAGCCAGCCAGGTGCCCCATGAAATAATTTCTTTAATTTCATTAAACACTGACAACACATGTCAAGTGTAACTTAAAATAGTAGGTTGGCATAAAATGTATCAGGGAAGATTCCAGTACATAAAACTATTTTTTTTATGTCTTATTATGAAATTATTTTTGAACTAAATATCTTCTCATTTTGTTATTCATACATTTTTGTTTTAATTTATGTAAGTGTAATTTTAGGTCTTTATCTAAAATTTATTTTTCAGTTTTAGAAAAAATATATGAGCTCCTAGGCGTATTCGGTGAAGTTCATCCTAGTGAGATGATAAATAATTCAGAAAACCTGTTCCGGGCTTTTTTGGGTGAACTTAAGACCCAGGTATGACAAACCTTATGCTATTCTGATTCCATAGATTTGATTGTGTTTTTCTCTTTTAATGGTATCTTTTTAAAAATTCTCCTTCTAGATGACATCAGCACTAAGAGAGCCCAAGCTGCCGGTTCTGGCAGGGTGTCTGAAGGGATTGTCTTCACTCATGTGCAACTTTACTAAATCCATGGAGGAAGGTATTGTTTAACTTCACTTGATTTTCCTTTCTTAGTTCAAAAATTAAAATTCTAAAATGGTTTCCCTGTTTTTTTTTTTGAACTTTAAACCAATTGTGGATTCACAGGCAGCTGTGAGAAATAATACAGATTCCATTTGTCCTTTACCCACTCTCTACTTTTGTAACTAGTACAAATTAGCACAGGATATTGACATTGATAAGTCTAACAACCTTACTCACATTTCACTAGTTTTAGTTAGGTGCATATCTTTCCGTGTGTGTATTTTGTTCTAGGCAGTTTTATCGTGTACATTTGTGTATGTACCATCACATTGAAGGTACTGAACAGGCTGTCAGCAAGAAGCCTACCTGCTACCCTTTCGTAGCCATAGCTACCTCTCTTCCCCATCTCCACGCCAAAACCACTACTTTTTGACTGTTGTGATTAATGCTGCTGGAAAATGGGTATGCCACTATCTGTTGGAGTCCCTACTTTCATTTTTTTTTTTTTTTGGAATTTCTGAATCATTGTAATTCTGTTTAATTTTTTGTCATATGGTTTTTCACAGCAGCTGCAACTATTTTATATTCCCACCAGGCTTCTAGTTACTTCCTATTTTTGCCAGTACTTGATATTTTCTGTTTTTGATAATAGCCTTCACAATGGGTGTGAGGTGATATCATTGTGGTTTTCATTTGCATTTCCCTTATGATTGGTAATGGTGAATGGCTTTTCATGTCCTTCTTGACTATATATTTTCTTTGGAGAGATATGTGTTTAACTTCTTTGCTCATTTTTTAATTGAATCATTTGACTTTTGTTGAATTGTAGAAATTCTTTATGTATTCTGTGTATCAGTTCCTTACCAAATATGTGATTTGCAAGTGTTTTCTCCCATTTTATGGGTTGCCTTTGTGTCCTTTGATATGTAAAAGTTTATTATTTTGATGAAGTCCAGTTTCTCTGTTTTTATTTTGTTGCTTGTGCTTTTATCATGTCCATGAAATCATTGCCAGATTCACTGTTGACTTGTTTTTGTGCCTTCATAAAAGTCCTTGGGCTCAGATGAGTCTGTGCCATTGGTCTATGTTATCTATCTCCCTGCCCAAATCGCACTGTCATTCATTCATTCATTCATTCATTCATTCATTCATTCATAGTGTGGCATGGGGGTGAGAGCAGCAAGAGAGGAGACAGAGAGAATCCCAAGGAGGCTCTGTGCTGTCAGAGCAGTCTGACATGGGATTCAGTCTCACAAACCATGAGATCAAGACCTGAGCCGAAATTTTCCATGCAACCAACGGAGCCACCCAGACACCCCCACACTGTCTTTTTGACTGTGTAGCCTTCATGTAAAGCCTTAATCTAAAGTCCTCCCATTTTATTCTTCTTTTTCAAAATCATTTTAGTAAGTGCTGTGTCCTTCCATGTAAATTCTGGAATAAGTGTGTGTCCCAGTCCTTGCTTGGATTTTGATGTTCATTTCTTTAAATCTGTTTATTAATCTGGAAAGAATTGACATCTTTGCTGTGTTGAATTTTCCAATCCATGAACATAATTTCTCTCTCCATTTATTTAGGTCTTTAATTTCTTCCATCAGCATTGTAATTCTTGAGATGCAGATACTTCCCTATCAAGTTTAAAGTCTGTTTAATATACTTGTTTTTATAGCTATCAATAACATTTTAAATATTATTTAAAGATTTGGAGGATAATCTAGGTTGGATAGCATTATGTGCATTATGAAATTTGATTCTTTTTAAAAGGCAAATAAAACTTTAAATTTTATTTAATTATTTATTTTAACATTTTATTTACTTTTGAGAGAGAGAGAGATAACGTGAGAAGGGGGTCAGAAAGAGAGGGAGACACAGAATCTGAAACAGGCTCCAGGCTTTGAGCTAGCTGTCTGCACAAAGCCTGATGCAGGGCTCGAACCCAGGAACCGTGAAATCATGACCTGAGCTGAAGTTAGATGCCCAACTGACTGAGCCACCCAGGTGCCCTGTAAAACTTTTAACCCTAATAACAGTTATCAAATTCTTCTTTCTCCTCTGAAGAATTGCTTTTATTAGGTTGCAAACATGAAATTCCAATATCCAGTGTTTTTATATTTCAATATCTAATGATTTTTGACCTACAAAAATAGTGATCTCATGTTTTAACTTAATATTTTTACTCAGCCTTTTTTTGTTTCTTACCAAGGATGTTTTAGTAGCTCTATGAGATTTCTCTTCCTTTATTTTCTCTCTCATTTGTCCTATATCCTGTCGTCACCTTCCAACTTCATCAGGTTCTTGCTCACAAGTCACCCATTTGAAGCCCTTATGATGCCCTTGAGATGAGTTGCTTCCTCTGGCTTCTATATTCTCCTATTTATTGATTTTTTAAAAAATTAAAAAGAATTTTTTTTAATTTACTTTTGAGAGAGAGGGAGACAGTGTGAGCAGGGGAGGGTCAGAGAGAGAAGGAAACACAATCTGAAACAGGCTCCAAGCTCTGAGCTGGTTGTCAGCACTGTGAGATCATGACCTGAGCCGAAGTCGGACACTTAACCGACTGAGCCACCCAGGCGCCCCTGTATTCTCCTATTTAAAAATAAATTTTTTAATGTTTTTATTTATAAATTTTTGAGAGAGAGAGAGAGAAAGTGCATGTGTACAAGCAGGGGAGGAGCAGACAGAGAGGGAAACACAGAATCTGAAGCAGGCTCCAGGCTCTGATCTGTCAGCACAGAGCCTGATATGGGGCTCAAACTTGTGAGCCATGAGATCATGACCTGAGCTGAAGTTAGATGCTTAACCCAGGCGCCCCTGTATTCTCCTACTATAGCATTTCCTATGAAGTATTTTTAATTTATCAGGTCATATGTTTATATTTGCCACTTGATGCTGTGGGCAGGTAATGTTGCTGAATTGTCAGTATACTTGATTGGTATATTAATTGATATTCAGTGAAAACATACACTTTAAGAAAAATAACAGCACCTATTGCTCATTTACCATGTGCTAAAGGCTATTCTAGAATAGTTGCAAGGAAAATTCCAGTAATAACTCTCTAAGATAGGTAATAATGTTCTGTTTCCTAAATTAGGAAGTTAGACCTAATAAGACAGGTTACTTGCCTGAAGTCACATAACTGAAGCGGTAACTGAGTAATGGCTCCCCAAAATGTCTTCATTCTGATCTCCTGAAGCCCCCAAAGGAAGACAGCCCTGCTGACACCCTGATTTTACCTCAGGGAGACCCATTTCAGACTTCTCATCTCCAGAACTGATCAGTAACCAATTTGTACTTTTTAAAACCACTCACTTTTGTTTTTGGTTTTTTTTTTAGTGGAGTCATATATGCTAATTTTATTTTTACTTTTTTCAGATCTCAAAATTTAGAATTAATACTTTATGATACCGATTTTTCCATTCAAGAGGGCACTTGTGGGGATGCGCGCTGGGTGTTATGTGGAAACTAATTTGACAATAAAACCACTCACTTTGTGATAGTTTGTTATAGCAGCAGTAGGAGAGTATGTAACTGGTAAGTGGCAGCACTGGGATTTAAGCCTCTGTCTGAGGCTGTAATTTATTGTTTTTCTGTTGTATAATGATCATGTGACTTCAAGAACAAAATGATAATACTAATGTTTTCATTCATATGGTATGTGTTTCCTGGGTGCCTTCTATCTAAAGAGTAATTAGGTTTATTGGATATAGTGATCAGATTTACCAAGTTCCTACCATCATGAACTCAGTCTAGTAGAGGAAACGGACTAATAGACATGAACAAGCTATTACAGATTTCGAGGTTCAATAATGCAAACAGGTTTGGTACAGTGAATAGGAATATCAAGAGTGTGGAGAGGGTGGAAGGTATACCCAGCTTGCTGGTTCTTTTTGAGGAGACAGTCAGAAGCTAAGGCCAATAGGATGTCAAGGAGCCAGCTGGGAGAGAGCTCAAAAGAGCCTTCCAGGCAGAGGGACCGGCAAGTACTCAGGCCTCAAGCCTGGCCAGCGCACAAGGGTCAGAGGGGTTCAGGAAAGTTGGCATGTCTGTAGCTCAGTGGCGCACACAGAGTGCTTGGGGGAGAGATGGCACAAGATGTGGGATCAGTGCATGAGGGGCTCCTGAGCTGGAATTTCATTCCAGATGGGATGGGAAGCCATGTCTTTTCTCTAATGAATAGGTATGAGTAGTTGATGTTTTAGAAAGGTCTCCTTGACTGCTGCCATTGGATGTGAGATTTGTTTTAGTATAGTATTAAAAGACTTTGCTCTTGAGTATGGCTGTGAGCAACTGAAGTGTTGCAGTCGTGATTAAGCAGGATGGGATGGGGGAGGATAGGTTTCAGGCAAAAATCTGGCTTTTGTTTTGGACATGTTTACCATGTTATGGAACATCTCAGATGTTAAGTGTGCATTGTATCTGTAAGACTGAATCTTGTAGGAGAAATT
Source organism: Proteles cristata cristata (assembly GCA_017311185.1). NCBI lineage: Eukaryota > Metazoa > Chordata > Mammalia > Carnivora > Hyaenidae > Proteles > Proteles cristata. The sequence goes on along the minus strand of JAESUZ010002856.1, from coordinate 54,279 downwards.
AGACATCAGGATATAAATTTGAAAGTCTTCAGCATAGAGGTAATATGTGAAGCAGTGAGTGTGGGCCAGATTACCTAGGGAGTAGGTGCAGGTCACGGATGTAAGGGGCTTTGCCCTGGGAGGAGTTTGAATGCAAAGCTACCAGAGCTGTAGAGTTAGCCCAGCTCAACAAGGGCAGCTTCAGTTGAGTGTCAGGATAGGCTAGACAGAGCAGTTTGAGGGTTACGGTGAAGACAAGGTCGGAATGGAAGGGAGGAAGTGGAGGCTATCTGCATAAAACCCGTTAGAGAAATCTTAACAGAAGAGACCAAAGAAATATAGTATAGCTGATGGAGACATGGTGGTCAGAGAGGATTTTTACAAATAGATAACTAGAGTTCATACACTTATATTCCTAGCCAAAAAAGGAGAAACAACACAAGTGTCTATCAACAGATGAATGAATAAATAAATATGGTATAGACACACAACAGAATATCACTCAGCCTTTAAAAAAGAAGGAAATACTGTCCCCTTGCTACAACATGTGGACTTGACATTATACTAAGTGAGGTAAACCAGTCACAAAGGTATAAATATGAGGCAGCAGGAACAGGGACGTTCATGAAGTAGAATTGAGGTTCCTAGGGGGTGGGGACGGTGTCAGTGTTTAATGGATACATCCCTCTGTAGGGGATGATGAAAACGTTTTGGCTATAGATAATGGTGGTGAGTATACAACAATGTGAATGTATTTAATGCCACGGAATTGTACACTTACATATAGTTAGCATGGTAAATACTGTTACATATATTTTACTGCAACAGAAAAGTAAATACAAGAGCATCCTTGTAGAGGGAGTGGTCCACTAGAAAGCAGAGGTGGAAGAGCGCTTGGATAGGTCAGTCAGTTGAGTGTCTGACTCTTGATACCTGCTCAGGTCATGATCTGAATGGTTTGAGTTCAAGCCCCGAGTCAGACTCTGCGCTAACAGCATGGAGCTTGCTTGGGATTCTCTCTCTCCCTCTCTGCCCTTCCTCTGTACTCAGTTGCTCCCTCTCAAAAAAATAAATAAACTTAAAATCAGAGGTGGACACAGGAGAATGGACAGCGAGAGGCAGACCCTGGAGGTGGTATCCCTTCCCACCACTCAGAGCTAAGGCCCTTCCATCCCTGTGCCTCACTGTGTTCAACTGAGTCTACACATTCTAGACCAGCTGTGCGCTGACACGTGCCTGGTACCCTTGAGTCTGCACTCCTCCGTTTACATAGTTACTTGGTATTAGAATGACCTTTTTTACAGTTAGTTTCCATTCTTTTAGGCCCAGCTCAAGTGCTGCCTTGTCTGCAAATCCTGTCTTGAATACTCACAGCCAGAAGAAATCTCTCCTTGTATTAAATTCCAGAGGAGCTTTTTTTTTTTTAATGTTTTATTTTTTTTCTGGGAGAGAGAGAGAGAGACAGCGTGAGCAGGGGAGGGTCAGAGAGAGAGGGAGTCACAGACTGAAACAGGCTCCAGGCTCTGAGCTGGCAGTCAGCACAGAGCCCGACGCGGGGCTCGAACCCACGAACCGCGAGATCATGACCTAAGCGAAAGTCGGACGCTTAACCGACTAAGCCACCCAGGCGCCCCAGAGGAGCTTTTTAACTATCTCTATGTTTCTTGTCCTCTTAAGTCCTCTCTGACCCCTTCTCCCTCTATTTTCTGTCACATTTGGTCTCTGCTTTCAAATGTATTAGTCCCGTCCATGAAAGCAAACAATTTTTGAGCCTGTCTGGTTTGGAAGTCACTGTTACAAAGGCAGAGAGCTTAATGATAAGTAAAGCCTGGTGTCTGGACAGCTGAGGTGAATCTCCTTGTGGGAGATGGATGTGATGTCCATCAGGTCAGGATACGAGCCTTGGGTTATACTTGTGCGCCTGTTTAATTTTCTCTTTAGGGTGATAAGTTTACTAAGGTCAAAGATCATATTTTATTCATATTTGTAATGTGTACTGTGGCATATACCGTGTGCTGAAGGAATGCCTGGAAGTCCCAGGAGGATGGTCATGTGTTTAGGCTTATGTAATCTTCCAAACAACTCTCAGAGAAGCTGTTTAGTGTCCCTTTTTATAGATAAGAAGACTGAGGCTCTGAGAGATTACTTAACAGAGCTTGTAGGTGATGAGTTGGAATTGAAACCCATTTTGTTAGTTCACATTTTCTTCTTTTTTCACTACAGTAATAAGTGTAGCAGTCGTAGCTTGCAGCTCACCAGCTGAAATGAATGATAGCAGACATGATTCCTTAATCATGTTGGTTGTAAAGCATTTGCGAGGTTTGTCAGGTAATACTGTTGGGATTTGTAACAGGCTTCTTTCTGTTTTTACCCAGATCCCCAGACTTCAAGGGAGATTTTTGATTTTACATTAAAGGCAATTCGTCCTCAGGTAGGACTAATACTACTCTAATTCTTCTATAACTAAGACTTGTGATTGTTAAACATTGATGGTAATTTTTTTTTTAATAGATTGATCTGAAGAGATATGCTGTACCCTTAGGTAAGACTGTGGGTAATTACAGATTATTAAATTGAATTGTTGAGTAAACATTTGCTTAAACTATGAGTGAAAGTAAGTGTGATAATGTCTGTGATGTTTCACGTGCAGTTATTTACAGGGAGGCTTTTAGAGACTTTGTGTTTAGCATACAAACTCCAGTTATATGGTCACACTTATATTACATAATGTAAAAAAATTGCTTTAGAACACCTTTCAGGGGTTCCAGATTGTTTGATTCTGACTTTAAATAAGCCCTGATCCTACTTCTGAACTTTGTTTGGGGATCACTGGCCTGTTGATTCAAATGGAGGTTGGCAGCATTAGCACAGTGATTAGGATCTGTAAGTTATTATAAAGATAGTGGATCTTCATGAACAGTCTTAGTTTTTTTTTGTTTTTTTTTTTACAAATAGTTTATTGTCAAATTAGTTTCCACATAACACTCAGTGCTCATCCCCACAAGTGTCCTCCTCCATGCCCTTCCCCCCTCCCCCCCACATCCATCAGTCCTCAGTTTTTGTCAGCATTCAAGAGTCTCTCATGGTTTGCCTCTCTCCCTTTCCCCCACCATTTCCGCCCTTCTTCTCCCCCTTGTTCCTCTGTCAAGTTCCTCCTAATCCTCCTATTCGTGCAAACATATGATATTTGTCCTTCTCTGCCTGACTTATTTCGCTCAGCATAACACCCTCAAGGTCCATCCATGTTGCTACACATGGCCAGATTTCATTGTTTCTCATTGCCATGTAGTAATCCATGGTATAGATAAACCACATCTTCTTGATCCATTCATCTGTTGATGGACACTTAGCCTCTTTCCATGTTTTAGCTATTGTGGAGAGTGCTGCTATGAACATTGGGGTACATGTGCTCCTATGCCTCAGCATTTCTGTATCCCTTGGGTAAATTCCTAGCAGTGCTATTGCTGGGTCCTAGGGGAGTTCTATTGTTAGTTTCCTGAGGAACCTTCACACTGTTTTCCAGAGGGGCTGTACCAGTTTACATTCCCACCAACAGTGTAGAAGGGTGCCCGTTTCTCCACATCCTCGCCAGCATCTAGAGTTCTCTGATTGGCTCATTTTAGCCACTCTGACTGGCGTGAGGTGGTATCTCAGTGTGGTTTTGATTTGTATTTCCCTGATGAGGAGGGATGCTGAGCATCGTTTCATGTGTCTGTTGGCCATCTGGATGATGAACAGTCTTAGTTTTGACTGAAGCTTTCTTAGTTTTTTTGTTCTGCCTTTTGTTATTCTGTTTTAAATATAATGGTTTTTTCGATTGCAGCTGGCTTATGCTTATTTACCCTGCATGCATCTCAGTTTAGCACCTGCCTCATGGACAACTATGTCTCTTTGTTTGAAGTATTGTCAAAATGGTGTAGCCATACGAATGTAGAAGTGAAGAAAGCTGCACATTGAGCTCTGGAATCTTTTCTGAAACAGGTATGAACTCAACTTTTATTTTAAAATATTTTTTCCCTGCAAAAAATTAAATTCCAGTCTTGTGCGTGCACATTTGAAAAATGAAAACAGGTTATTTTTTTAACTTCTGCAGTATTTAAATAAAAAAGTTTGCTTATCAGTCAGCTGCATTGGTGGCAGCAGGACTGAAAGAAATATAGGAATATCCCAGATCTGATCACAGCCCCAGAGGCAAGACTGGGGGTCTGCTAGACATGAAAGCGGCCATAAGGAGGTAGAAGGAAGAAGACTGGGAGGTCGTGTGTCCTCTGAGCCAGGAGCAGCCAGGTCGGGGTGGTCGGGGTAGAATAGAAACCTATTTCCCGAGAGGTCCGGCCAAGCTGTCAGTGTTAAGAAGGTTGTGTTTGTTTCCCATGACTTCAAGAATAAGGAGAGTCCATTTGCCCTTTTGTATTTTCTGTCTAGGTAGGATGTGATTATAGAATTGAGGCTGAAAATTTGGAAACCTGTTGGCTAGGGAGAATGTGCTATGGCTCTCAGCATCCAGAGGTGTCTAGAAATACCAGGTGTTTAGGCCAGGTGTTACAGAATTAGACTCTTTGGGTTGGCTCTGATGGGAAACTCTGAAGATGCACCAAAAGTTTTGTTTGGAGCAGTGTTATAAATGGTAGTTAAATTTACAAGCTAGGCCCTGAAGACCTACCTGAAATGTGGCACAGACAGTATCCCATTGTAGGAATATGACAGTCTGTTTATGGACAGTCGGGTTGTTCCCATTTCGATTTTTTGTTTGTTTTTTTTAAATGAAACAGTTGATTGGGCGCCTGGGTAGCTCAGTTGGTTAAGCATCCAACTTTGGCTTAGGTTATGATCTTGTGGTCCATGAGTTCAAGCCCCATGTCAGGCTTCGTGCTGACAGTTCAGAGCCTGGAGCCTGCTTCGGATTCTGTGTCTCCCTCTCTTTTTGCCCCTCCCCCGTTCACACTCTGTCTCTCTCTTTCTCCAAAATAAATAAACATTAAAGAAAAAATTAAAATAAATAAATAAGACAGTTGAGAACATTTGTGACCAAGTGTTTTTGTGGACATATGCTTTCACTTCTCTTGAGTAAAAACCTAGAAGCAGAATTGCTGGGTCATGTGGTAGATATATATGAAACTATAAGAAACTACTAGATTCTTTTCAAACTGGTTGCACCATCTTACATTCTCAACACCAAGGCATAGGAGTTTCTGTCAGCCCATATCCCAATCAGCACAAGGGATTGTTGGTCTTTTCAATTTTAGCTGTTCTCATGGGTGTATGATACTATCTTGCGGTGGTTATAAATTTGAATTTCCATGGTGACTGTTGATAATAATCTTTTTTTCCTCTAGTTATTAGCCATACTTTTAAAATTTTTAATTTTTTAAATTTACATCCAAGTTAATTAACGTATAGTGAGTGCAACAATGATTTAAGGAATAGATTTCTTAATACCCTTTACCCATTTAGCCCATCACTCCCTCCCACAACGCCTCCAGCAACCCTCTATAGTTAAGAGTCTCTTATGTTTTGTCCCCATCCTTGTTTTTATATTATTTTTGCTTCCCCTCCTTTATGTTCCTCTGTTTTGTATCTTAAATTCCTCATATGAGGGGCACCTGGGTGGCTCAGTTGGTTAAGCATACAACTTTGACTCAGGTCATGATCTCACAGTTTGTGAGTTCAAGCCCTGAGTCGGGCTCTGTGCTGACAGCTAGCTCAGAGCCTGGAGCCTGTTTCAGATTCTGTGTCTCCCTCTCTCTCTGACCCTCCCCTGTTCATGCTGTCTCTTTCTCTCAGAAATTAAAAAAAAAAAAAAATTAAAAAAATTACTCATGAGTGGTTATATGGTATCATCTTTTTCTGACTAATTTTGCTTAGCATAATACCCTCCAGTTCCATCCACATAGTTGCAAATGGCAAGATTTCATTCTTTTTGATTGCTGAGTAATACTCTGTTATATATATACATATACCACATCTTCTTTATCCATTCATCTGTCAATGGACATTTGGGCTCTTTCCATATTTTAGCTATTGTCGATATATAAATGTTGGGGTGCATGTGCCTCTTCAAAACAGCACACTTTTATCTCGTGGATAAATACCTAGTAGTTCAGTTGCTGGGTCATAGGGTACTTTTTATTTTTTGAGAAACCTCCATACTGTTTTCTGGAGTGGCTGCACCAGTTTCCCTTCCCACTAGAAGTGGAAAAGAGATCCTCTTTCTCCACATCCTTGCTAACATCTGTTGCCTGAGTTGTTAATGTTTGCCATTTTGACACGTGTGAGGTGGTATCTCGGTGTGGTTTTGATTTGTATTTTTCTGATGATGAATGATATTGAGCATCTTTTCATGTGTCGGTTAGCCATCTGGATGTCTTCTTTGGAGAAGTGTCTTCTCACATCTTTTGCCCATTTCTTCACTGGATTATTTGTTTTTTGGGTGTTTAGTTCGATAATTTCTCTATAGATTTTGTATACTAACCGTTTATCTGTCATTTGCAAATATTGTCTCCCATTCCGTCGGATGCCTTTTAGTTTTGCTGTTTGTTTCCTTCTCTGTGCAGAAGCTTTTTTGTCTTGATGAAGTCAAAGATGAAGTTCATCTTTGTTTTTGTAGAAACCGTTTATAAATGTGAGAACATTATAATATGTTCATAAAGAGAAAAAGTATTCTGTGATTAAGTTGATGGTGTTTGTTTACTTCTTGAGGAACATGTTCTTTAAAAAAAACTTTTTATTTTAATGTTTATTTATTTTTGATAGAGACGGAGCATGCGTTGGGGAGGGACATAGAAAGGGAGACACAGAATTGGAAGTAGGCTCCAGGCTCTGAGCTGTCTGCACACAGCCTGATGCGGGGCTTGAACTCATGAACCGTGAGATGAGACGAACGTGTTCTTGATATGCTTGTGAAGAAGGAAATTCTGAGGCAGTAAGTATGATACCCCATTCTTCTAAAATAACTGGGGTTTTGTGTGGGATTAGGGTGTGTGTTGGTAGTTTGTCAATAGAAGGGTTGATACCTATTTTCTGCTTTTGATAATTATGATTCTTTCTATTCTTGTCTTGGACAGGCTTTGTGTTGAAATTAGGAATGCTTTCTTGAACACTTGTGTTAGTTCTTACATTTAGGTTCCTGTCCCTTAGTTTGGTAGATAGAGATCTACCGGATTCTCAAAGTCCTTTTTCCCCTTGCCTCACCTAATTCAAACTTTAGAGTTTGTAGCTTATTCTTTTGACAGATGAGATGCTTCATCTTTCTTTCTGACTGTGAGTTCTGAGCTCTTGTTCTGTGTTACCCTATTAGACACTGAGTCAGTTGACTTCTGAACTCGCTGGTCATTGGGTGTGCAGGACTCCACAACACACTGTGAGATACAGATGGGCTCTAACCAGGCTTCCTGCTACACTGGGGAGCCTAAATGCAAAACCTGGTTTTTACGCATTCTCATCTTCAGTCCCTTTTTGTAGGAGAAATGTATCCTGTATAATAAAGGCTTGTTTGCGAGTGTTTTTTCTGAACATGGTGCAGACTGAGCAAATGAGAGCAGCAGTTCTTTGTCAGTAAAAGCAATTGTGTGGAATTATAACAACATATTGATAATATCCAATTAACCAATCTAGCCTTTTTACATTTGTCTAGATTCTTAGTCCTTTGTTTTGGTATTAAATATTTCTAAAAAACAAACATTATGCAATTGCAGATCTCTTCTATGGTGGCAAAAGATGCAGAAATGCATAAGAATAAGCTGCAGTACTTTATGGAGCAATTCTACGGAATTATCCGGAACATGGATTCAAACAGCAAGGACTTATCTATTGCAATTCGTGGATACGGACTTTTTGCAGGAGTATGTGGCTCATTAATTTACTCTGATCTTTTTTATTTTCGTTTGAACGTTTAAAGGAATATGATGTGTTGTTTTTGAACAGCATCTCACACTTGTGACAATATTATTGTTACTTGCTTTGTTGTTAACTTGTTTTTTCAGTGCCAACTATGTACTAGGATTTTGTACATATATTACCTCAGATTCTCATAACTCTCCTACAAGCTCTCATTCCACTTTACAAATGAGGAAACAAACCCAGAGAAATTGAGTAACTTGTCAAAGGACACAGTAATTGACGGAGCCATGATATAAAGGCAACTCATTTACAGTATACTGCCCATTATTTATGAAGTCAACTCATTGACAGTATACTGCCCATTATTTATGAAGTAGAATTTTAGTTGGTGTCACACAGTAATTTGGAAAGAGAGATTCTTATGACAGGAGTGTATTTAAGAATACTGATAGGAACGATAGTTATTTCCCTCTTAGTAGATCTCTGTGACTTCTACTTTATAGAGAACATGGATTGCTACCTTTCTCTCTACAGATCTGCCCATGAGTATCTACTCCCTTTTTCAGGGAAGGAAGGTCCCTCTTCCCACCTTTCTACTCTTACTACTCATTCCATCTGAGAATTTCCTTATTTGCTCCCAAATGATCATTCTACCTCTTGCTTTTTTAAAATCTTGATTTCTATTAGTCTTTATTGGGTCCTTTAAATATATTTAGGGCAGAAGAACCTATATGTGAGAAGGCTCAGATGTAAATGAAAACTTGGAATTTTTTTTAAGAGAGTTTGCACGTGTACACATGTGTGAGCAGGGGAGGGGAAGAGGAATAAAGAGAGAAAATATGAAGTAAGTTTTATGCCTGGTGCAGAGCCTGACTCAAGGCTTGATCCTACCACTGTGGGATAATGACATGAGCCAAAATCAAGAGTTAGATGCTCAACCCCGATTGAGCCACCCAGGCTCCCTGAGAACATGGAATTTTTAACTTTGTACACAGCAGTCTAACCTACTTCAACTTGTTTACTGGTTAGATATGTTCACAGTGTAGCTGGAGTGTGATAGTCAAGAATAAAGAGAGAGGGACTCTAAAAAGATTAACTAGTCAGATCCTCAGGGAAGCTCGATTAGATCTGAAGTGCAAAGAAGCCTTTGTAAAATCTGAAGCTGGATAGTAGTATTATCAGATTTATGAGTGATGCAGGTAGCTCTGGGTGTACTGTGCAGTGTGGTGTGGTGTAGTAGCGTATTCCGGCTTTGAGTTCACTTCTGTTTCTCCTTCCCGGGGATTAGCCTCATGGTGCAGAGACTGCATCTAATTGGTCTCTGATAGTTACCATCTAAGCAGTATCTAGAATAGTTATGACAATCACTAGATGTTTTGTGTATAAATACTTAAAATATCATTACAGAGTATTTTAAGAAGCATCTTTATGAGATATGCTCTATTTTATAACTGTCTCATCTCCATTAAAAAGCTTGTTCATATTCAGCTTATAATCATATGGCTTAACATGACACTTTAAATCTTATTATTTTGACATTGACGAGATTGATACTTTTGTTTACCTTTCTGAAAGCCTTGCAAGGTTATAAATGCGAAAGATGTTGACTTCATGTATGTAGAACTTATTCAGCGCTGCAAACAGCTCTTCCTCACCCAGACAGACACTGTCGATGACCACATTTACCACATGCCAAGTTTCCTCCAGTCTATTGCAAGTGTCTTGCTTTACCTTGATACAGTAAGTGAAACAGTCAGTTAAGCTGAGCACTATTTTAATATTTAAATTCAGTTCTTCAGATAATTTGACAAAGTCATAGGAATTATATGTATTCAGTATAGGCACCGTTGTGATCAAGGTGACATTTTTAATTAGTATTTTGTGTTAATTATTGTCATGAAGCTTGACTTTTAGTTATCCAAAGCAGGAAAATTAATTTGTTCCTTGTTCTGTTTTTCTAAAAAGATTAAGATTGTTGCTTGGGGTAGAATTGCACCTTAAGTATCAGACAGTTTTACTCTTTTTTAGGCAATCACACTATTAACCTTCTTAGTAGATTAGGTATAAGGCCGGTTTTTCATTTATCTAATGTGTGTCTACTTGAGTTGTAATTATTTTAGATATTTATATTATTCCTTTATTTCCTCCTGTAACTTTTAGTTTGCTGTCCATTTCTGGTAGGTTCCTGAGGTGTATACTCCTGTTCTGGAACATCTCCTTGTGGCACAGATAGACAGTTTCCCACAATATAGTCCAAAAATGCAGTCAGTGTGTTGTAAAGCCATAGTAAAAGTTTTCCTGGCGTTGCGGGGGAAAGGACCCATTCTCTGGAATTGCATCAGTACTGTGGGTAAGTTTGGAACTCACTCTTGTTTCTATGATGATGAATACTTAGCATGTTGTTTGATACAGATATTTTTTGTATCTTTTGATGCCTCTTGGGGAACTAATGTGTTGGTGGATCAGAATCTCCTTTTTCATCCTTTTTTTAAAATCTTTTTTCTCCCTTTTGCTCCTGAATCTTAATAGTCTAAAATTTTACATGGAAGGTATTGATAGATTTTAAGGGAAAGCTTGGGAGGTGTTGTTATGTTTCGTAAATAGTGGCTTTCATTTTTGTTGAGTGTTTGGTTGTACTTTGTGATGTTGCCTTCATTTCTGTTTTCATTTTATTTTTTCAGTGCATCAGGGTTTAATCAGAATCTGTTCTAAGCCCGTGATCCTTCAAAAGGTAAATTCTGAATCTGTTTTGAAAATTACTCTTTTGTCACTGAAAGTTAGAAGTGATGATGGGATCTTTAGTCTGTAAGTATACAAAAATGGCCTTTTGAGTTATTAGCCATGCCTCGTAGTTTGAAAAGTATAGGACATAATGCCTCTATTTTTTCAGGTGAATAAATTCCTCAGTTATGGGACATTCTTTTTTTTTATTTATTTTTATTTTTTTTTAATACTTTTATTTATTTCTAGGAGAAAGAGAGGGAGACAGCGTGAGCAGGGGAGGGTCAGAGAGAGAGGGAGACACAGACTCTGAAATAGGCTCCAGGCTCTGAGCTGGCAGTCAGCACAGAGCCCGACGCGGGGCTCGAACCCACGAGCCGTGAGATCATGACCCAAGCGAAAGTCGGACGCTTAACCGACTAAGCCACCCAGGCGCCCCAGTTATGGGACATTCTTCAATGTAACTTACTGTTATTTACACATTTTTACAAGAAGGGAGTGGCTTCTCTTTTGGAACTCTGAGACAGAATACTTAGGCGCATCATGGGAGGCATATGTTAGTTACTTGAAGTTGTAGGCAGTAGTATGAGGTGGGAGATGGACCTGCATAGGACAGTGAGGTAAGTGACCTTAACAGGTTCCTTGGGCATTGTTTAAATTTTTTAAATTTTTTAAATTTTTTAATGTTTTATTTATTTCTGAGAGAGAGAGAGAGAGAGCATGAGCAGGGGAAGGTCAGAGAGGGAGACACAGAATCTGAAACAGGCTCCAGGCTCTGACCTATCAGCACAGAGCCCGACGCGGGGCTCGAACCCACAAACCATGAGATCATGACCTGAGCCGAAGTCGGGCGCTTAACTGACTGAGCCACCCAGGCGCCCCTGTTTTAAAAGATTTTTTAATTCATCACTATTATAGCCCCAGTTAGAAAAATTATGATTTTTTTTTTAGCTTGCTTGCGTATATTCCTATCATGCTGTACTATCTTCCTCAATCAAATTGGTATCTGATGAGAGAATGTTTTAGCTTAGGAAATTCTGAAAATCAAAACATTCTGGCAGCCATGATTCTTTTGTGAATCCACCAGTAAGTATTGGTGTGTTGTCTTCCTGCCCAGGGTGCAGAGTCTGAATCTGAAGACTACCGTGCATCAGGGGAAGTTAGAACTGGCAGATGGAAAGTGCCCACATATAAAGACTATTTGGATCTTTTTAGAAGTCTCCTGAGTTGTGACCAGATGATGGTAAAAATGACTATTTTAAAGCCACGAAAGTACCCTAGTTCCTCTTTATTAGTCTCCATAGTTTTACCCTTAAGACTTAAAAATTTCAGAGTTATATTTTACTAACTATTCAGTTGTTTTATTTTCAAAGTACTTCATGTAGTAAAAAATTTAAATGCTGTACTGTAGGAACAAAATCATAGAACTCATGTAAACTTAATAATTGCTATAGCTAAGTCCTCATTTCATCTGTGAGTAGCCAGTGGTAGTATGTTTGATGCTAAGTTATTCTTCCTAACAGATCCACCCTCTTATGTAACAAAAGTACAACAATATTATCACCATGGAAGAACTATTCTTTTTTTATTTGTTAAAAATGAAGATTAAAAAAAAGATGAAGATCTAACTCAGTAGTGTGAAGAAGATGGGTGCATGGTTTTTTTATGTCATTTATGATGAGAATAATGCCTCCTGCTTAATGTTTCTGATAGATGTTTCTCTAATGTCTGCTTTAAGCCAAGTTCTGGCTACCATTTCAGCATAAACTTTGGCAAAGCATTATACCCTAGGAAAAACAGTTTATGTCCGTAGATGATTTCTGTTCTGTCTTAGGAGTTTTTAGTTGTTTTCTTACTGAAATAAAATAGTATGGCAGTGTTTGTAATTTTACCTACAATATTTCTTTAGTGTATATGGTGTTAGGTATTCCTCTATTTTGAGGTTAAGTTCCATAGAATATTTGACTGAGTAAAGGCAGAGCCATTGGCTTGTATTTTTGGAATAGTTGAATAGTTTCACTTAAAATGTTGATTTATTTTGAGAGAGAGAGACAAAGAGAGCAAGCAGGGAAGGGGCAAAGAGACATAGAGAGAGAGAATCCCAGGCAGGCTTTGTGCTTCCAGTGCAGAGCCGACATGGGGCTTGAACTCATGAATCATGAGATCGTGACTTGAGCCGAAACCAAGTCAATGTTTAACTGACTGAGTACCCAGGTGCACCAGAGTAGTTTTACTTATAAAGAAATGGTCAATTATGGGGCACTTGGGTGGCTCAGTCAGTTAAGTGTCTGACTTTGGCTCAGGTCATGATCTCATTGTTTGTGGGTTTGAGTCCCGCACCAGGTTCTGTGTTGACAGCTAGCTCAGAGCCTGGAGCCTGCTTCAGATTCTGTGTCTCCCTCTCTCTCTGACTCTCCCCTGCTCACAGTGTCTCTCTCTCTCTCTCAGAAATAAATAAAACATTTAAAAAATTTTTTAAAAATAAAGAAATGGTAAATTATACCTTTAAGTTCAGTTTGAGGATAGGTGAGCATTGATTCACACGTATGTATGTTTATATGTATGTAAGCATGGTTATATAGAAACATATATGCACGTGTATTTGTATCAACATGTATATAATGTGTGTGTGTATAGTATACATAAGTGTTTTTACACACACACATTAAGTGGGATAAATGCTTTGATGAGGATTGGCCTAAATCTTCTCATTTGCTACTTTGTACTTAGTAAGTATCTGTTAACGTACGTATAGGTAAGTCCTATCTGACTTAAATGATATTGTCCTAATAATTTTGGAAAGTGTCTCTATTTTGCAGCTTGAAAACCTCCAGGTAAATCTCCTACAGTTTACACAGAAGTTGCTCTAATATCCAAATATACAAGTACATAGATGCATCGTAATTTAATATGGATATTGATACTTTTTTGTATAAAATTTTCAAGTTGAATACTTTTCTTTATTTTAAAGGATTCTTTTTTAGCAGATGAAGCATTTCTCTTTGTGAATCCCTCCCTTCAAAGTCTGAATCGTTTGCTATATGATGAATTTGTCAAATCAGTTTTGAAGATTCTTGAGAAATTGGATCTTACACTAGAGAAACAGAACGCTGGGGGACATGAGGTTAGAAGTTTTTGTCAATAATAATTTTGCCTCATTTTTATAGCAGCTCTCTTTGGATGTAAGCATCCAGGGGGAAATAGCACATTTATTGACTATTAGAGGAAATTGATCTCTGCAGCATTCATGTGTGTCATTGATACTTGGCTATTTAAATAGCTCAGTGTGTAGAAAATGTTATCTCTAGATTGTTCAAAAAGTAATTTCTATGTTTAATATTTGAAAACCATTTATTTTTTAAAAGTTGTTTATTATGCTTGTTACTCATTTCTTAGGAATAGTAAAGAGTCAAGTATTCCTTTGTATAAAGGTGACTTATTGTAGTAGGATAGGGAACCCTGGGATTCCTTTTGTTTATAGCTGAGGAAACTCCAGACTTTGGGTGCAGAACGTTCAATGTGTTCTTGAGAAAGTAGAATATAGGCAATAGGGAGGAAAGGAAGAATACACCCTCCTTTTTTCTTGTATCCAGATTTCCTGGCCTGTGTGAGAGGTAAGTCATGGTTTAAGCCTGCCAGCCAGAAGCCACTGTGCTCTTCTCTGAGGACGTGTTTTAGGAAAGCACGATGGGAGTGACCCTAGTGTCAAAGGACTTAAGTTCCAATGGGAAACATCTAATTTGCTTTTCAGCTCGGGGATTTTTTTCTTGGACTAGATTATGCTCGTTAGGACATAGTACATAGCACTTCCACTGTAATACTGTGAAGTTAGACAAAAGATAATGGAGGGATTATGCAGAGGATAAAGGAAGCAGTAACTGTACTGCATTTGTATTGTCCTATTTTTTTATGCTGGTTGACGGAAACAGCAGTAGTTTTCATGTTTTGCGTACGTCTAAAATAATTTCATTAAAAAACTTGCCAACAGGGACTTCCTGGAACTCTGTCAGCCAACAAACCTGCTTTTTAGGACACATGTCCTTGTCACTTTTGTTGTCTTCAGTGGCTTCCTTGCACTTTCTTTCTCTTCTTGTTTTCTCTCGTCTGTTTCCTGCCTTTCACTTTACTTCCAGTAGGGCAGTGGTCACCTCTTGCGACCATTTCTCAAGTAAACCTGGCATCTGCCCTTATCCTCCTCTACAGCTTCCAGTCTGTATTTCTAACTACTTGTTTAACATTTCCACCTGAAATTGATAACATAGGCATAGTCTGCTCATAGTGAGTACTGTCGCTTAATACTGTTAACTATTCCTGTTTGTCGGTTTGAAACCTCCGAGTCCTTATGGACACATTCTGATGTTCTGAACTTCTACCTCTGTCAAAGCAGCATTGCTAATTCCTTCAAGAAGTTATAGCCCTACCCCTTCATATTTTTGTATTTGTACCATTCTTTAATCACTTCACTTTCTCACTTCCTTTGTGTTATTTTCTTTAATGTTTTCGAGCTCTGTCATCTTAATAAATTGTAAGCTTTATTAAATTGTATTACCTGTAATTGAGGACTCATATATACTTTTCTCACTTTGATAAAGTGTTTGTTTGGGTACATCTACTTTTAAGGATGAAAATGAAGCAGCTGGTGTTTTGGTGATCCCGACCTCTGATCCAGCGGCTAACTTGCACCCTGCTAAACCCAAAGATTTTTCAGCTTTCATTAACCTGGTGGAAATTTGCAGGTATTAAAAAAAATTCTAATTGTTTAAGGGTGGAAATCACCAGCTATTGGCTCTAAGAAAAAGACTTCTCTGGATATATGAGATGAAACAGTAAAAGACTTAAAATCTAAAATTGCTTCTATGAATCTTTAAAATATATCTATATGTACCAGCTTAGAATTATCATTGTTTTCTGTTTAAAAGACCCTCAGGTAGGGAGGGGTATCTGGGTGGCTCAGTCAGTTAAGCATCTGACATTTGGTTTTGGCTCATGTCATGTTCTCATGATTCCTGGGATCGAACCCCATGCTGGGCTGTGCACTAAAAGTGTGGAGCCTGCTTGGGGTTCTCTATCCCTCTCTGGCTGACCCTTCTCTGTGCTTATGCACATGCTTACTCAGTCTCTCTCAAAATAAATAAATAAACTTAAAAAAATATATCTTCCAGAGAAAAGGAATATAAAAATGTTATATAATGTAATCATACGCCTTTTTAATAATATCCCTTATAATTTTGAAGCAGAATAAAAATATGATAAAAACGTCTGCCTTAAGCTTTTAATTTGTTTTTACAGAGAGATTCTTCCTGAGAAACATGTAGAATATTTTGAGCCATGGGTCTATTCATTTGCATTTGAGTTAATTTTGCAGTCTACACGGTTGCCTCTCATCAGTGGTTTTTACAAATTGCTTTCTGTTGCTGTGAGAAATGCCAAGAAAATAAAATATTTTGAGGTGAGTGGTTTTTTGTACGGACACTGAATCTTCCTGGGTTTTTAGGTTGCGTGAGTATGTATAAATGCATTATAAAATATTATATTGGAGTCTTATTTTATAAAATTAAAGTCTTATTTTATTTTCTGTGCTTTTACAAGGAGTGTGAGTTGCAGTTGGTTGACAATGTAAAAACGTTAGTAGCATTTTCTGTTCTGATTTACAAGTACCTGGCCAATAAGGTGAGATTAACAGAGGTTAACAAAGGTTCTCAAAGTGTAGTCTTGGGACCAGCAGCCTCAGCATTGCCTGAGAAATCTGTGTCCCCTCCAGACCTTGCTCATCAGAAACTCTGGGGCCAGGCTGAACAGTCCATGCTAATAGGCTACCCAGGTGATCTGGTGGCTAGTGACACTGGAGAGTATCTAGATTAGGGTGCCTAATGCTCCAGTTTATCACGAGTGGTCCAGTCAGTTAGTTACAGGGTGAGCAGGTCTCTCAATTCATAGGTATATGTATTAGAAGACAGGAAAGGGGTAATGGACTTAGCCAGGCCTCTGACTTTTGAATAGTCATTCGCCTTTTACCTTAGGTTTTGTTTCTCACTGGCCTCTGCCTAAAGTGTTATCAGAGCCGATTTTTTCCCCCTCTGCTTAAGACCTTGGCAAAATGAAGATGGAAAATAGATTTACCCCTTAAGTAAGACTGAGGGGGCTCCTGGGTGGCTCAGTGGCTGGGTGTTCGACTTTGGTTCAGGTCACGGTTCATCTCGCGGTTCGTGAGTTCAAGCCCTATGTCGAGCTCTGTGCTGACAGCTCAGAGCCTGGAGCCTGCTTTGAATCCTGTGTGTCCCTCTTTCTCTCTGCCCCTCTCCGGCTTGCGCTCTCTCTCTTTCTGTCTCTCTCCAAAATAAGTAAACATTAAAAACTAAAAAAAAAATAAGACTGGGAATTGCTAGATTAGGTCACAGAATTACATAATATTGTTCACTTTACTAATTTACTGCTTCATTCAACAGGGAGTTGATCCAAAGAGTCAGACACAGTCTCCTGAGGACCCAGAAAACTATTCTTGCTTTGTTTGCAAAATTTGGTAAAGAGGTAATTTTTAAAGGATTTATCCAGTGTTTTCATGGGCTATTTAAAAATAAAAGTATGTTGATAAAAAAAATCTTAGTAATCATAAATTACCTAATGATTTAAAAATTGGTTTGCTTAATTGAGATAGGGATTAGGGGATTAGGAAGTACTAAGAGAGGAAATTGGTGGCCTTCAAAAGTCCCTTGAGTTTTCATTAAATAGTTTAAATGATGTCAACTCAAAACTAATGGATTCTTTAGGTCTCCATATAATGAGAATTAAGTACTTGAGCAGATGAGTTTTTCCTGGAGATCAGTACTTACTTTGTAAATGATAGTAGCCATGTCATATAAAAGCTGTGTGATCACTTTTTGTATTTGAGAAGAAGGATAACTATTTTTTAGTTGATTCTCAGATTATAGACTCTGTTCAGAGCACAGCACTGTCTTTTTCTTTTCCTTTTTTGTTAAGGTTTCGGTTAAAATGAAGCAATACAAAGATGAACTTTTGGTCTCCTGTTTGGGCTTTATTCTGTCCCTGCCACATGACATCATTGAACTTGATATTAGAGCCTACGTTCCTGCACCGCAGGTAGATACGTTATTTCAAGCAGATGTATTTTTTTTTTCCACATAATGTTTTGTGTTCTAGAAAACACGGGAACTCTTAAGGTCTTGCCTCTGCAGTTATAGCAGGTACTTACGCATCAGACACCCTGGCTCAAGTCCTCCTTTTGCCACTTAGTAGCCTGGGGACTTGAGACCCTTGGCTTGGCCTCTCAGAGCTTCCCTGACAGGTGGATGTGAAGATTAAACTTACCATGTGTTCAAAGTTTGCATTATAACACCAGTTGCGTAGACTGGTGGTGCTTATTTTCCCAGGAATGACCTTGGATGCACCTAATATCTCTAGCAGTATCTGTCAGTGGAATGGCTTACTCATTAGAAACCACAACTAATTGGTATTTTTTCTTTAAATGTTAAATTTTCTGTATTTCAGTTTACCTTGTTTGTATTAACATATAGATGGCTTTTAAACTGGGCCTGAGCTATACCCCATTGGCAGAAGTAGGTCTGAATGCCCTGGAAGAATGGTCAGTTTACATCTGCAAACATGTAATTCAGCCGTATTATAAAGACATTTTACCCAGCCTTGATGGATATCGGAAAACATCAGCCTTATCAGGTAAGGTTTAGAATTGTGATGTATATCTTAAACAAAATGGTAATATAATAAATTTAGTAGGACTATTTGTATTTTTGCAACTTCTGTAATTTGAGTCTAACATATTCAAAATGTTTGATATTTTGTTAATATTTCCAATTTAGTCCGTGTAATTGGGACATAAATATAGTTAAGATATTAAACTGTTTTTCATTTTATTCACTTCTATACAACCAAGATTTATAAAATATTCAAAGGCAAAAAGTCTATATTTAATATCTTGAATTCCTAATAAATCCTAATACACTGCCTTGCAAATAAATAGTTAAATAAGTAGGGATTAAAACTATGAAAATTTAATAGTAATTTTAGATTTTGTTAATTTTTATTGGTTTTCCAAATTGATGAAGCACTAATGTTAGCCAGTTAAGAAGAATTGCCATAGTACAAATAGGTTTGGGAAAAGATTCAAAGGGAAAAAAATGATTGGACCAGGCAAGTGTGACTGTCAAGAAAAGTAGTAATTCGAGTTCAGGGAGACAGATTTACTTGAAGCAGAATGAACATGGACACTGATATTAGGTGGAGCAAAAAAGAAAGATTCAGACTGGAGAAAGACACTGAAATATTGCTAAAATTTTAAAAGTGTCATGAAAAATTAAGTGAATTAAGTGTTAATTTGTAAAATCTTATCTATGTAAACCATTTTATTATTCAACTTAAGGATTGTTGGTTTGGAAACATTAAGTGAAAGTTGTGTGACACATTTTGTTCACTGAGTCTGGTTTTTCTCACACCTTGATGCATATTCAGAGTTCAAGAAGAGTCCTAATTTTCGAAGATTTTTCTGTAAATGTTAGCAATAATAGGCTTATTTAGAGATAAAAAAATACGCTTGTTAATGTTTGTAGGTTACTTAGGCTTTTAAAATTCACATATAAAGATTGCTGTATTTGAGTAGATCATTAAAAAACATAGACTTAGTTTAAAAAAATGAATATATCTAGTAGCAAACACCTTGTTGGTACTTTTTGTTTTTTAGAATTTATTTCTGTCAGTGAGCCCATTAAAAAGATTTATGTGTTTTAAAAAATTATGAGGGAACATACATGATTATTTTTTAAATTGTTTTAAAAGAGACTACGTGTGCACACAGGCATGTGAATGGTGGGGTGGGGGAGGGAATCTTAAACAGGTTCCATGCCCCGCACAGAGCCGATGCTCACAACCACGAGATCATGACCTGAATTGAAATCAGAAGTTAGACACTTAACTGACTGAGCCACCAATCCACCCTGATACTGTTATTCTTTTAAGCAAAGGGTTTAGCTATTCATAAATATGTGTACATTGGATAATTAGAAGAGAGGGAAAAACAGAGTAGGCAGAATTAAATAACAAAAGAAAATCCATAAACTTAAAGACAACCACTATTGTTAGTACTGTTTTATTTGAAATGCTATCATACTTTCAGGACAGTTGCAGTAGTAATGAAAGGAACTCCTGTATACTCTTTACCGAGGTTCCACAAGTAAGGCTTGTCCCCTCTGCTTTATTGTTGCATGAGTGTGTGATAATATGAGTGTGTGTTTATACATGACATTTTTTTCTGAGCCCTTTGTGAGTAAGCTGCAAATGTCCTGGATATTTATGCCTAAATGTTGCAATGTGTATTTCTTAAGAGTGAGGACATTATTTTATACAACCATGGTTATCAATATCAAAAATCAGGAAAAATAAAACAGATATTTTTCTCTAATCTACAATCCATATGTAGATTTTTCAATTTTCCCATTCATTTCTTCTATAGCTGTATTTTTCCTGATACAGAATTTAGTCTAGGACCATGAGTAGTATTTAACTGTCACAGTGCCTTAGCTTTCTTTCACATGGGTAGCTCTTTAGCCTTTCTTAGTTCTCATGTGTGGGCTTGTCTAAGGTTTTTCATGATGAGATTCAGTGGTGCTCTTGGTAGAAGCACCCAAAACTGATGCCGTACCCTCCTTACAGCCTCATGGTAGTAATTGATGCCATTACCAGTTATGTTCATTTTGACAGTTTGGTTAGAGTTTCTGCTCCATCCTTTTGTTAATGCAAAGTGATTGTTTTCCCTTTGTGGGAGTTAGTCATTTGAAGTCCCCCTCCTCTCCTCTTCCTTTTTTTTTTTTTTTTTTTTTTTAAACATTTTATTTATTTCTGAGAGAGAGAGAGAGACCACGTGAGAAGGGGAAGGTCAGAGAGAGAGCAAGACACAGAATCTGAAACAGGCTCCAGGCTCTGAGCTAGCTGTCAGCACAGAGCCTGACACGGGGCTCGAACCCATGAACTGTGAGATCATGACCTGAGCCGAAGTCGGCCGCCCAACCGACTGAGCCACCCAGGCGCCCCCCTCCTCTCCTCTTCCTAAAGTATTCAGTCCTAAGGCCTTTAGGCAGTACAGAGGAAGTTAGATGTTAGGGTAGCAGTGGTGCTCCCCAAGAACACAAGAAGGGCAGCTCTGGAGGCAGCTGGGCATGGGTGTCAGAGATGGAGCAGGATGGGCCACCCACATGTTGGGGCAGCCTTGTAGGGTATGGAGGTCAAGGCAGGATGGGGAAGATGACATGGACGATTGATCAAGTAAATAAATAGAGGTTAATGGAAGCTAGATTTCTCTTTGTTAGAGAAGGGAGTTACAAATAGAGAAAGAAAAAACTAAAGTGGACCCTATGATACTGAATAGCAAATGCATGTATTGGTGTGGTGTCATGGTATCCCCTCCTTCCTTCTTGCGCTCTCTCTTTTACTCTGCATTTCTTTCCCTCTGTGTCTCTCGCTCACACACACACTTATATACATACGTATATACATATGTGGGTAAATAAAAGTAAAAATGGAGATGAAAGTGTGTGTGTGTATGGCTATATAACACACGCATATATTCTAGATCAGTCCACTGAAACAACTGGCTTTGGAGTAGTGATACCTTAATAGTAATGAGCAAACCTAATGCCCAGATCATGGCTTCAGAATGTCATTTTACATTAAAGTGAACCAAAACTCCTTGGAGAGATGACTGACTCCAGCCTGGGACAGGGAAAATGCAAGATGAACCTAGAATGTTGTATTTTCTGAAACATCAGGAAATAAAGCGTTCAAAGAATGATGGAGAAATGTTACAGGCGCAATTGGGGATAATTTGGATCAGCACAAAAAGATAATCATGGAAGGATCAAGATGGGAGTAGGAGAACCCTGAGCACACCTCTTCCCATGAATACACAAAGATTACAACTGTATATAGAGCAGCTCTCTCTGAGAATGACCTGAGACTAACAAAAGAGCTAAAGATCAAGAAAAAGCCACACTGAGACACATAGGAGGGGCAGAGATGCAGACTGTTGAGACCCTTACCCCCAGTGCAGTGACCCACAACAGGAGGGATATCACAGGCATGGAGGAGTGAAGGGTTTAAGCCCCACACTGGGGACCTGTATCAGGAAGATGAGCCCCATAACATACGACTTTGAAAACCAGTGAGATTTCATTCTGGAAGAGCTAGAGCACTATGGGAAACCAAGACTGCACATTTTTTTCTTAATGTTTATTTTTATTTTTGAGAGAGAAAGAGAGAGAGAGAAATGGGGAGGGGCAGAGAGGGAGACACAGAATCTGAAGCAGGCTCCAGGTTCTGAGCTGTCATCACAGAATCTGATATGGGGTTCAAACTCACGGACCGCAAGATCATGACCTGAGCTGAAGTCAGATACTTATCTGACTGAGCCACTGAGGTACCCCAGGACTGCACTCTTAAAGGGCCTATACACAGACTTCTTCAGTCTGAGACTGAGGAAGGAGGCAGCAGTTTGAAAAGAACCTGGACCATTATGTGAGGGAGATTCATTGACTGATTTTAGAGTGTGTGCCAGAGAGGCAGGGCTGTTGGTAACTTTCTCTGGATGTCAGGTCTGACACTCTGTCTTGCACCACTCATGCCACCCTGTGTTCCCCTACAGATCACTTGTGTGCAACCTACTCCCTCAGCAGGCAGCCTTCCAGAATGGCTCCCACCCTGCTGTACTGGTGCATGGCCTTGATCCTACCCTGAGCAGCTGCAACCCCACCACATCCTGTACGCAGCCTCAGACTGCCCCCCACCCATCAGCTCCTGCCCTGTGAGGGCAGCTCTACCACCAGTGCACCTGTACAATCACAGCTGGGCATCAGCCAGCAGAGTAGATGATGAAGAAGAATGGATCAGTGACTGCAAAACAGTGTTGTGGAAGTAACCCAAATGAAACAGGAAAAAGCAAAATGAACTTTTAAAAGGAAGAATAGATTAAGGGCCCGTTGGGACAACATCAATCATACTAACATTGGCATTATGGGAGTCCAGAAGAAGTAGACAAAGGGGCAGAAATTTTACTTAAATAAATAATGGCTGAAAACTTTCCTAACCTGGGGAAAGAAACATATCCAAGTACAGGAAGCACGGAGAGTTCCAAACAACATGAACCCAAAGAGGTCCATATCAAGCCACATAATCAGAATGGCAGAAAATAAAGGTAAAACCTTAAAAAGAGCAAAAGAAAACTCACTAATTATATACAAGGAAAACCCCATGAGGCTATGAACTGATTTTTTAGCAGAAACTTTGTATGCTGGGAGAGAGTGGCATGATATATTCAAGGTGATCAAAGGGAAAAGATAGTAAAATCAAGAGTATTCTTCCCAGTGAAGTTATCATTCAGAATTAAAGGAGAAAAGAGTTTCCCAAACAAAAACTATAGGAGTTCATCACCATTAAACAGGCCTTATAAAAGATGTTAAAGAGTCTTCTTTAAGCTGAACAGAAAGGGTATTAATTAGTAACAAAAAATATATAAAAGTATAAATTTCCCTGCTCAAGGTAAATACATAGTGAAGATAGTGTATTAATTGCTTGTAAAGCTTATATGTAGGTTAAAAAACAAAAGTAAAATCGATGATATCCACAATGTTAAGGGATATGCAAAATAAAAAGATAGAAAATATTAAGTCAAAACATGATGGGGGAGTAAAAATATGGTACTTTTAGAATATGTTCAGATTTAAGTACCTATCAAGTTATTTATTTATTTATTTATTTATTTATTTTAAATGTTTTGTTTATTTCTAGGAGAGAGAGAGACAGCGTGAGCAGGGGAGGGTCAGAGAGAGAGGGAGTCACAGACTGAAACAGGCTCCAGGCTCTGAGCTGGCAGTCAGCACAGAGCCCGACGCGGGGCTCGAACCCACAAACCGTGAGATCATGACCCAAGCGAAAGTCGGACGCTTAACCGACTAAGCCACCCAGGCGCCCCTCAAGTTATTTATTTTTAACTAAAAATTTTTTTTCAATGTTTTTTATTTATTTTTGAGAGAGAGAGAGTGTATGCAGGGGAGGGGCAGAGAGAGAGGGAGACACAGACTCTGAAGCAGGCTCCAGGCTCTGAGCTGCCAGCACAGAGTCTGACATGGGGTTTGAACCCACAAACCGTGAGATCATGACCTGAGCCAAAGTTGGACACTTAACTGAGCCACCCAGGCGCTCCAGTAACCATCAATTTAAAATAGAATGCTATATATATAGAGTCTTATGTACGATCTCATGGTAACCACAATTCAAAACCCTGTACACAAAAAATAAAAACAAAGGAACCCAAATATAACACTAAAGAAAGTCATTAATTCACAAGGGAGGAGAACAAGAGAAAAGGAAAAGAACCAGAAGAACTGAAGCACAGCTAGGAAACAAGGAACATCTAGCAATAATAATTAAATGTAAATGGACGAAATGCTCAAATCAAAAGACAAAGGGTGAATGGATTAAAAACCTAAATAAGACTCATTAATATGCTGCCTGTAATGACTCACGTCAGACCAGAAGACAAAAAAGACATACAGACTGAAAGTGAAAGGAAAGATACTCTGCAAATGAAAATGAAGAAGAAGAAAAAAAGCCAGGGTAGCAGTACCTATTTTGGGCAAAATAGACCTTTTCTTTTTGAAATTATATTTTTAAAAATTTTTACTTTTTGTTTCAACTTTTTTATGTGAGACACAGTAGTTTTTTTTAATTTACTTTATTTTTTATTTTTTATTATTTCTTTTACAAATAGTTTATTGTCAAGTTCGTTTCCATATAACACCCAGTGCTCATCCCAAGTGCCCTCCTCCATGCTCATCTCCCTCCTCCCCCTCCACACCCATCAATCCTCAGTTCTCAGTATTCAAGAGTCTCTCATGGTTTGCCTCTTTCCCTCTCCCCCACTATTTCCCCCCTTCTTCTCCCCCTGGGTCCTTAGGTCCTTAGGAGGAACCGTTAAGTTCCTCCTAATCCTCCTCTATGTGCAAACATATGGTACTTGTCCTTCTCTGCCCGACTTATTTCGCTCAGCATAACACCCTCAAGGTCCATCCTTGTTGCCACACATGGCCAGATTTCATTCTTTCTCATTGCCATGTAGTATTCCATGGTATAGATAAACCACATCTTCTTGATCCAATTGAGACACAGTAGTTTTAAAAACAAAGACTGTACCAAGAGACAGGCTAATTGCATAATGATAAAGATATCAATTCAGTAAGGGCACATAGCAGTTGAAAATATCTGTGCACTCAGTATACGAGCACCTAAATACGTAAAGCAAATATTTACAGACAATGGGAGAAATGGACAGTAGTAGAATAATACTAGGGGATATACTTTAACACCCCACATACATCAATGGATAAATTGTTTAGACAGAAAATCAATAAAGAGACAGTGGCCTTTAATGACACACTAGCCAAATGGACTTAACAGACATGTACAGAACATTCCATCCCAAACCAGCAGAATATGTGTTCTTTTAAGGTGCATGTGGAATATTTTCTTTCTTTCTTTTTTTTTTTGCATGTGGAATATTTTCTACGACATTCTCCAGGACAGATCATGTGTTAGGTCACAAAACAAATCTCAGTAAAGGTAGGAAGAGTGAAGTTGTATCAAGCATCTTTTCTGACCACAGTAGTACAAAACTAGAAATCAGTTACAGAGAAAAAGAACTGTAATAGACAAACATGTGGAGGCTAACCAACATGCTACTGAACAATTACTGAGTCCCTAAAGAGAACAAAGACAAAATTAAAAAAATACTTTGAGACAAATGAAAACAGAAACACAACATTCCAAAGTTGCAGTAAATGCGGTTCTAAGAGGGAAATTTATAGCAACATAAGCCAACCTCAGGAACAAGGAAAATCTTAATCTAACCTACACCTAAAGGAACTAGAAAAGGAACAAGCACAAAGTTAGTGAAAGGAATAAGGATCAGAACAGAAATAATTGAAAGAGAAAAAAAAAAACAGCTGGGTTTTTGGACATCTTTTTTAAAAAAAGGATAAATCTTTAGCTAGACTCAAGAAAAAGAGCCCAAATAAAATCTGATATGAAAGAGAAGCTACAACTGATACTATGAAATTACAAGGGATTATGAGAGACTATTATAGATAATTATATGCCAATAACTGGATAACCTAGTAGAAAAAGATAAATTCTAGAAACATGCAATCATCCAAGACTGAATGAGGAAAAACTAGAAAACCTGAACAGACCTATTACTAGTAATGAAATTGAATCAGTAATCAAAAAACCCCTAACAAACGAAAATCTGGGACCAGGTGGCTTCATAGGTGAATTCTACCTCACATTTAAAGAAAAGTTAATACCTAGTCTCAAACTATTTCAAAAATTGAAGAATAAGGAATACTTTGAGATTAATTCTCTAAGGCCAGCATTACTCTGATACCACAACCAAAGACACTATAAGAAAAGAAAATTACAGGTCAATGTCCCTGATGAACATAGATACCAAAACCCTCATCAAACTATTAAACTGAATTCAAAATACATTAAAAGGATTATACACAGGGATCACATGGGATTTATTCCAGGGATGCAAGGATGGTTCACCCACCACAGATCAATCAGTGTTATGCACTCCATTAACAAAATGAAGGATAAAAATCATAAGATCATCTTAATAGATAATAGAAAAAGCATTTGACACAATTCGGCATCTGTTTGTGATAAAAAATGTCAAGAAAGTGAGTATAAAGACATATGTCAACATAATAAAGTCTATATGACAGCCACAGCTATTACCATAGTGGTGAAAAGCTGATAGCTTTCCCTCTAAGATCAGCAGCAAGACAAGGAGGATGTCAGCTGTTACCACTTTTCTTCAACATAGTACTGAAATTCTTGCCAGAATAGTGAGGCCTACAAAGGCATCCAAATTGGTAAGGAAGAAGTAAAACAAAACTGTCACTATTTGCAGATGACATGATAGAAAATCCTAAAGATGCCACTAAAAAAATCAATAAATTAAAGTTGCATGATATAAAATTAATATATGGAAATCTGTTGCATTTCTCTACACTAATAACTGTCAGAGGAATTAAGAAAATTCCATTTCCAATGAATCAAAAAGAATAAAATACCTAGGAGTAAGTTTAACCAAGGAGGTGAAAGATTTGTACTCTGAAAGCTATATGATGTTGATGAAAGAAATTAAAGATGACACAAGTAAATGGGAAGATGTACCCTGCTTATGGATTGGAAAAATTAGTATTGTTAAAATGTCCATGCTATTCAAAGCAATCTATAGATTCAGTGCAGTCCTATCAAAATACCAATGGCATTTTCACACAGCTAGAACAAATAATCCCTAAATTTGTAGGAACCACGAAAGACAACAAATGGACAAAGCTCAAGGTATCACACTTCCAGATTTCAAACTACTACAAAGCTATAGTAATTGAACAAATGGTACCAGCTACACATAGATCAATGGAATAGAATGGAGAGCCCAGAAATAGACCCACACTTATGTGGTCAACTAATCTATAGTAAAGGAGGTAAGATTATACAATGGGGAAAGGACAGTCTCTTTAATAAATGTTACTAGGAAAATTGGAGAACTGCATGTAAAAGAATGAAACGTATACAAAAATAAAATTGATTAAAGGCCTAAATGTAGACCTGCATTCATAAAATGCCTAAAAAGTAAACGTAGGTAGTAAACTCTTAAACATTGAACATTTTTCTTCTGTTTCCTCAGGAAAGGACAACAACAACAAGAAATAAACACAACCTTAAAATAGCAGTTCTGTCTCGGGGGTTCAAGAAATCAAACTTTTCAAAGTAATATCTTAGGTTTTCTTCATGTTAGCATGATCTTCAAGTCAGCAAGTCATAAAAAGAAATTTTTGCTTTTAATATGGTAACTATTGCTCTTCTAACCCACATAAGCAAAGGTCCTTCTAAGTCCCAGTTGTGAAAAGTGTTCTGGACACCAAAAAGCCTGAGACTCCCTGCTTTATGTGAAGACTACTCTCCTTAAGAGAGAAGCATGCCCCAAATTGTATTTCTGCAGTATTGCTTTTGCTCTAGCTTCCACAGCTAATTGAATATAACTTATTACCAAATTTCTTTTTTACCAAGAAAACTCAAGAGTGGATAATTGAGAATTCTCTTCCATACTCACAGAGTTTCTCAAACTCACAGAGTTTGTGAGCACCCATGACAGTATTGTCTCCAGCCACACCCATCCCTATACAACTCCCAAGTGGCAGCATATACACATTCATTAACATGATCCCAAGGGCCAGTCTTATTATAGCCTATAAAAACAAACAACAGTACATGAACTTAAAAGTGATGCTGAGTGATCAGTGTTTTAGATTTTACTGAGAAAAGTGATTTTCTATGAATTCACTCAGTCCAAGGTTTCAAGTTCCCTAAAGAGCTTAGAAATTATCTTCCAGCTGCTGTCATGCTACAAAACATAAGTACTGGGGAAATAAAAATGTGTCCAAATCATTGTTCAAGTGTAGTTGAACATAAATTTCTAGCATTTTTCATAACTTAAATTTAGGACTGTTGGTGATAATAAAAAAGTTCTGGAGGTAGATGGTGGTAATGATTAGGCAACATTGTGAATATAGTTAGTGCCACTTAATGGTACACTTAAGAATGGTTAGTTAAAAGAATACATTTTATGTTATAGGTCTTCTATAGCAATAAGAAATGTTATGAGAAATAATGTTAGCATAATGGCTTAGTAAGCCTGAATAAGTATAGGCAAAAATGAGCCCAGGTATAGTAATGAACACTTGTAATTAACACTGATAGAAAAAAAAGACATTGAAAATGTAAACCAAGTGTCCAACTCTTCATTTTGGCTCATGTCATGGTCCTAGGATTGTGGGATTGAGCCCCACGTATAGCTTGCTTGAGATTCTCTCTCCCTCTGCCCCTTCCCCACTTGTGCACATCTTCTCTCTAAAATAAAATAAAATTTAAAACAACTAATAAATGTCTCATTTACCAAAGATAAGCCTTCATTATGTAATTTGGATTCCTGAAATGTTTTTGAGTTAGTTTCTCTAAGATTTTTTTTTAAGTATGGTGCATCTAAAGCATTATAGTAAATTTGAAAGCATTTTCAGAGACTTATGGAAACATTCATTTTGTATTTTATCTGTACAAGTCACAACAGAGCTCCTCGAAGAGACTTCATAGTCTAATCTATTAATACCTTTCAAATATAGGAGAATATTATACACATAAGGAGAAGTAAAGGCCTTGGTCAGTTGAGGCACATAGCTACAACAACAGATGGAGAGCATAGTGCTTCAGTTCTGCAGCTTGAGAAACAGTTCTGCAGTCTCTTCCTAGCTGAAGAGACAAAATAGTAAAAGAAAACATTGACCAACTTAGATATCAAAGAGCTTTTCTTCCCATTGTACAAAATTCTGAATTAATTTGAGCTCAAAAAACAAATAAATCCTCTTTTCACTTCTGGCCCATCAGAGAGTAGATCTCTAACATCTCTACACAAAAGGTCACCAAATGGCAAGCCAACAAATTCTTAGTTACTGCTCCCACCCATGGAGACTAGGTTATTGGGCATAAGCAAACCAAAAGCACAAAATTACAGAGAGGAAAACTAGACAAACATAGCAGAGGTAAGATTCTGTTATTGTTTGGGATTCATTCCTGGAGTCAAGAAAAAACTACCTGTGAGGTGTCTTCCAATGAAGACTGCTTACGTGGCTCTGTCCGCCTATCTACTGGGCATCTCCAGAACTCATGAAAAATAGCTTTATAGTTTTACAATTATGACTTTACACTGGTCATAACCTATACATGTGTCAAAGATTTATTTAACTCCATAGTTAATAAAGGCACTGGTAAAATGTTTTAACTGGCTTCTATACCCTGACTCTAATCATGAGAAAACAGACACATCCAAATAGAGAGACCATATACAGAATTCCTGGCATATAATTTTTTAAGTGTTCAAATCGTGAAATACAAAGGAAGACTAAACTGTTTCAGTTTAAAGGACAGCTAAATATGACATGTGATTTTGACATTATTAGACGCTTTTAGGCTCAGTGCTGGAACCTGAATTGGGCTGAGGATTAGTTGTGGGTCATGTCTCAAGATGAATGTCCTGATTTGGATAGTTAGTGGGAATGGCTGTCATGTAGAAGAATGTCCTTGTAGGAAACATAGCTAAAGTATTGAGGGGTGGTAGGGCATGAGGCTAGTAATTTACTCTTAAATGGTTCAGGAAAGAAAAGTTTTTATACCATACTTTCAAATTTTCTCTAAGTTTGTAATCATTTCAAAAATAAATTCATAGAGA
Source organism: Proteles cristata cristata (assembly GCA_017311185.1). Lineage (NCBI taxonomy): Eukaryota > Metazoa > Chordata > Mammalia > Carnivora > Hyaenidae > Proteles > Proteles cristata. The sequence goes on along the minus strand of JAESUZ010002856.1, from coordinate 24,371 downwards.
GATACTTCATGAGTGTAAATGTTATTGCTCCTCACAAGTGCCCCTTGATGATTCTTCCTGAATCTCTTACTACTGTGATGGTTGTAAAATAGTGATCTTCTGGCTCCATCATTTCTGTATAGTAGTTGGGATTCTACCATAAGAAGCATCTTTATTTTCTCACCTATGGATTCTTATTTTTCGAATGGCTCTAATCTTTTACTGTTATTATTAATTTTATGTTCAGATTGTTCCAGATTTGGCTTCCATATAAGGAGTGGGGGTTGGCTGCTTTTCTTCAAGCAGCTCCTTCCTGGATCCAACAAGGTGATTCAGGCTCCTTTTATAAATATAGGTCTACCCAATCTCTGAAGTTAGCCACTTCTTCAAGGAACAGTGTTCTTTTTAGTAGACTGATATTTAAAACTAGGACAACCACTATTAATATTTTTGTTGTTGTAGAAACAATATTTTAACCATAATTAGGATTTTAATATCTCTACTTGGCAGTATCCTGTGTTCTCCCTAGTTTTCATCAGATACATGAATGGGTGCTGTTTAAAATGTAATTTTGTTTACTGTTGATAGATGAGTCCACGAACAACTGGGAAGTGTCAGCACTTTCTCGGGCTGCCCAGAAAGGATTTAATAAAGTTGTGTTAAAGCATCTGAAAAAGACAAAGAACATTTCATCGGTAAGAATCCCTTGTGTATTCTTTACCTCAAACAATGGACAGATTAGAGTCTAATGCTTATGAAGAGTAAAAATCTTTGTTTAAAATGTTGTTCTTATCAATATATTAGAGTACAGTATAGAAATAATTTCAATATATTTTTAGTCATAAAATATATTACTTGTCTTGATCTTGTTTTCTTGTTTCCTCACTTTCAAATATATTTAGTGGCTGAAAGAAAGGAATATAGATCATTTTCAGTAAGCAGTCAGAATACTGATATTATAGATATTTAAGATGGTTTCATTTAGGTCTTAAATATATTTTTTGTCAAGTTTAATTCATTCCAGTTTTTATGTTTTTTTGGTGATGATTTCTTGAGATTAGGTTTTTGAGATGTGGCATATAATGTAATAGGAAACAAAGAATAAAGAGAGAAAACTGACTAGAGATAATACCTATTTTAGGTATGAAGTGAAAATTTTAAATTTGAAAAACTTTTAATATTTAGAACTGATAATGTAAGCTCTAGGGAAAAGTCCTTCCACCTCATTATTTTTGACAGCTTTTGATTGAAATACTGCATAAAACTGGAAATGGCTGTCTAAAATATTTAAATTATTTTATCACATGTAAATAAAACAAAATAAAATTACTTGAGCATATTTCTGGTTTTCCAGATAAAATTTCTTTACAGATACACAGTTCCTCATTCTCTAGGAGAGTGGTTCTTGAAGTGAGGACTCTGGGTTCCAGGGTGCAAGGTCAAAACTATTTTTACTCATTGACATTTGCACTGCGGTGTAACGAGGGCTAACACTGTTCCTTCCTAAGCACTTTATTACATCTTGACCCTCGAGCACATGTCTTTTTAATGTTCTGTGTGATGAAACAGGAAGTATGCATAAAGCAGTCTGCTGCATAGTGTGACATAGTGTGACAGTCGTCTTTAGGAAAACACTTTGTGATGCTTTGAGCTGTGAGCTTAAGTAGGCACTTGTTCATGAACACCATTTTTACTTGAAAGAACAACTGGCAAACGGTGGCTATTCAGTGTTTGGCAGAGATTTTATCTAAAATAAATAAAGTGAACCTGTCACTTCAAAAAAAACATCTGAGAGTATTTCTTGCCGATGATAAAATTGCAAAGTTTTAAACAAAAATTAAATTTTGGAAAACTTGAAACTGTCACCATGAGCTTGACAACATCTTAATACTTAAAGATTTTTCTGATAAGATTGCTGATGTTAACAAATGTGATTTTTTTTTTTTTTGGTATATGTAATGAATTGTGACAGTATTTTTAAGATCTGCATAACCCAGTAAACCAGTATTTTCAGGTGACCGATATGTCATGTTACTAAATCATGCATAGGAAAAACAACAACAACAACAAAAAGCCACTCAAAGTGCAGGATAGATCAATGGAGTTTAATGTAACAGACTACATAAAATTCATTGGTAAGGTTTTAGATTCCCCATTGTAACTAAGAAATAACTGGGTGGTGCCTGGGTAGCTAAGTCCTTAAAACTTCTGACTTGGTTTCGGCTCAGGTCATGATCTTGGTGTTTGTGAGTTCAAGCCCCGCATCGGGATCTGCACTGACAGTGTGGAGCTTGGTTGGGATTCTCTCTCTTTCTCTGCCCTTCCCCTACTCATTCTTTCCCTCTCTTTCTCTAAATAAGTAAACTTAAAAAAATTTTTTTAAATTATGACTTGTTCAATTTGTATCAAAGAATAACAACTGTTATCTAAAAAGACTATTAAAGTGCTCCTCCATCTTCCAAGTGTGGCTTAAACAACATATCACTATACTTGTATCCTAGTGAGTCATACAGTAAAGAGATTTGCACAAGTGTGAAACAGTGTCACTTTCCTGAATTTTTTTGTTTTATTTGGAAAATATAATTACTTTCCCTAAAAATATGTCATTTGTTAACATGTGATGGGTTTCAGTGGTGTCTGTGTGTGTGTGTGTGTGTTTGTGTATTTTGAGAGAGAGGACATGAGCAAGGGAGGGGCAGAGAGAGAGGGAGAGAGAGGACACAAGCAGGGGAGAGGCAGAGAGGGTTAGAAGCATCACCAGCAGGCCCCATGCTGTCAGCATAAAGCCCAATGTGGGGCTGGATCTCACAAACTGTGAGATTCTAACCGGGGCCAAAATCAGGAGTCAGACTTTCAACCAACTGATCCATCCAGGCACCTCTGGATTTCGTATTTTTAAATAAAATAAGAAATAATTTCAAGGTTTTAACCTCTAGTGAGAGAAATTATCCATAAGTATGACTTAAACAAAAGTTCTTTGGGGATCCTCAGTATTTTTTAAGGGTGTAAAGGGTCCTGGCAAAACTTTGGAACCACTGGCCTTGAAAATGGACATCTGACTGCAAAACTGGAAAAGATGTGACTTTTTCCCATGAATTTGCAGTAATATTTACAGCAGTACTGTATAGGATATAATGAATCATTGAGAGACATTAATAACAGACAGGGTCATAAAATAGTTTTTTTTCTTTTCATAATTGTCTTAATTTTTGACTCCATCACCATCACATGTATATTATTGTTCAAATTTGCAGAACGAAGTACTGTCCTTAGAAGAAATAAGGATTAGAGTAGTACAGATGCTTGGTTTTCTGGGAGGACAGATAAACAAAAATCTCCTAACAGGTAAACTTTCCTTTAAAATAAATTTATCTCTATAGATGTATTTGTCCTTTAATTTGAATATATACAGATCGTGATATATTCTAGTATTTGCTCCTATATGTGATTTATATATTTCAGATGAGATTACAAAGAGTAATATTTTGCTAAATGAAATGCTTTGACTATATCCATGCAATCTGGATAATTCAAAACTAGTTGACAAAATGTTCTAGTCTGGTTTGGTAAGCACATTTTCCACTTCGAAACAGAACCTAATTTGATACTTTCTTTTAATATTATACATTGTGTCAGGAACTCAAAGTTAATCTATGAAAATTCTGATATTCTTCATATTTGGATATTTATTCAGAGTATTTTTAAAATCAGAATCAGCATTTTAGATTAGTAAAAATTCATCTGTATTTTTAGTTTTGATATTTCATATGAAGTATACTAGTGACTTTTGGTTATTTTAGGAACTTAGAACCTACATTTGGAAAATCAGTGTTACAAAAGGGAGATTTTCATTGTTCATTTATCATTTTTCCACATAACACCTAAAAATAATTCTTAATGGAACATGGAAATTAAACATTCCAGACTATTAAACTTGTTTAAAAATAGTTTTACTTTAAATTGAGGTTAAAAATAGTATGTCAGTGATCATGTAATGACATATATATGTCTGAAGTAAAAACAAAAAAGGAAAGATGAATAATGTGCTGACTTACAAGTATAAAAGCATTCTACTTTCACTAATGAATTGTGGAGCAATTCACATTAGAAAGATTTTGAATGAAAACATGCTCTTCCTGATTTTTTTCAACAGCCACATCCTCAGATGAAATGATGAAGAAATATGTGGCATGGGACAGAGAAAAAAGACTCAGTTTTGCAGTACCATTTATAGAAATGAAGCCTGTCATTTATCTGGATGTGTTCTTGCCTCGGGTCACAGAGTTAGCTCTTTCAGCTAGTGACAGACAAACTAAAGTACTTCCATTTTTCATTATTTTATTTGGAATCTATCTTTTTTAAGACCTGTATTTGTTTGGAAATAGATAATATATTTCAGCCATTCCAATATTATCAATTCTTATTTTCTGTAATAGAGTAATTAGGCAATGATTGAATTATCGGAAGTAGATGTTACTGATAGAAAGTAAACATAAATTATCTTAGTAGATAAACCTGCTAAAACACTAATATACCAAAAAAACTGTTCATAATAGAAAATACAGTATAAAGCGTCTTTAAAAGTGATTTCCAATCTGTGCACTATTATTATCACCTTAACCTGGGGGATTAGAAACAGATAAAACAGATAATTCCATAAACAATTCTCAAATGTTGATGGAATTCCTTTGTAAATTTCCAAAATGCTTTAAAAATATATTTACTAAAAGTGATGGTTAAAAATGTGCTAACAGATGAAGCAAAGTTCTGTAATAATGGCAGCAGTGAAATCTATTTCTTTGAAGGTACTAGTCCCAATTTGTCTAAATCTTTTAAGTTTCAGTTCTCACCTCCTGGATGCAGATCAGAAGGTGAAAGAATGCACAGAAGCATTAGTTTTATGTAAGAAGTGCTACTTCCAGTTAATTTATATTTGGGTAGGATCGTTATCTGCTACAAAAGTTTTTCTTTTTAAAGGGCTAAGTTGAGCAACATTTCAAAATATCTTCTCATAAACCTGGAAACTTAAAACTTAATGAAGTCCTGGCTTATTTTAGGTTGCAGCTTGTGAGCTTTTACACAGCATGGTTATGTTTATGTTGGGAAAAGCCACTCAGATGCCTGAAAGTGGTCAGGGTTTCCCACCCATGTACCAGCTCTACAAGCGAACTTTTCCTGTGCTACTGCGACTTGGATGTGACGTAGATCAGGTAAGTGAATGATACTGAATCTGATACAGTTGCAAAGCTTCAAAGAAAGTTGGATCTTGTTCAGGGATCATCAAAGCTTGCAGGTTGGAATACCCTGGGGATCTTAAAATGAATACTGCTGCCTGGCTGCTGTCCCTTCTAGCTGTGATGTAATTCCTCAGGGGTGTGACCGGGGGCTTGGGACTTTTTAAAACCTCTCCTGGCGATTTTTAATGTGCCACAATTAGGAAATGAGTCACTGATAGAGTTAAGAGATGCTGATAGTGTAGGCATCTAAAGCTGAATTGGCAGTTTGCCCTCCTGTAGGGACTTGATCTCGAAGAATGAAGACGAGACAAGTAACCATGTACAGGACTGGAAATGTTGACAAGTGGCCTCTTCCTGATGACTTTGTGGCAAATTCTCCATTGCTGCATGAAGCAGAATACAGTAGAATTCTCAGTTCATTTCATGAAGCTAGGATATCTCTGATACCAGGATGCACACACAAAAAAGGAAGCTAATTGAAAAATCGTTTATTAAAAACAAAAAAACCTTCATTTATAAATATAGATGGAAAATTCTTCAACATAATATGGATGAATACAATCCAGCAATGTATTCAAATGTTCTGTGATATTTAATAATTCAAATGTTCTGTGCTTTTGGTTTTAACTGGAAATTTACTGCAGAAACAGATTTCAGAAGTAGTGATTCTCTTGGAGTACCCTCTAGGGTATTTGTCCTGCTAAAACTAGTAATAGTTTAGTGTTTTCAGTGTCCTTGGGGGACATAAAACTCCCTAGATTTCTTGTATTCTGCAAGAACTTTGGTCTTGTGAGACACAGAAATGTTTAAGATATAAAGATAGGGAATGTTTGCTTTCGCTTTTGCTACAGACATTTTACTTTTTATATCTAATGAAAATCAGATGTATAACCGTTTGTCTAGATAATTGGTGTGTTCCAAAAAGATAATAAGACTTTCCCTTCATCTCTCAAAGATGATCACATGGTCACACCAGATGAGGCCACTGAGTTAAGTTTCTAAGGTTCCAGGAAGATGGGTACTGTCTCTCTGGGTATTTCCTTTCAGAAGACAGGAGTCCAGGCTTGGCAGACACCTTGGATTATAAAAGCCAGAGACCCACAGGACTCTCTGCCCCTAAAGAAACTCTATTTATATTCTAGAAAGTTGGAGTAAGAACCTAGGATCCTTTCCATCCCAGCTCCAAGTAGTAAAGATTTTACTCCTCCTTGTTGGCAGGATGGGAGAGGTGCTTCTTTCTCCATTATCTCTTTGAAGTTTGTACATGCAGGGCATTGCATTTCATTTTGTCACCACGAGGGTGTGAATCAGGATGTAGGAACCACATGATCGTTATTTGCTTTGTAGTTGAATAATGATAATGTGTCTGATCCAAGATACCTTGTATGCATGTTTAGGATCATATTAATAAAGATAAATATTAAAAACCAACAATATCTGGCTTCACATTAGAAGAACAATAAGTTTTAATATGTACATTTTTCTTTGCTGGATTCTAGGAAAATGAGAAAAAGAGCTAGAAAGAACACGTTCAATATCTTATTTTAACTGGAAAAGAAAGCTAGTAAAACTAGGAGTATTATTACCTAATTTTTCCTGTCATTTAAATAGAACTGTTTCCAGTGTAAAATTACTGTAACATGAAGAAAATAAACTCTAATGGTATCATTCCTTCAGGTAACAAGGCAACTATATGAGCCACTAGTTATGCAGCTGATTCACTGGTTCACTAACAATAAGAAATTTGAAAGTCAGGATACTGTCGCCTTGTTAGAAACGATATTGGTGAGTAGTGGTCGATACTTTCCCTGCTGTTTGCAGTGTCTAGTTATATGTGATCTGTATTTATAGTTTTGTTTATTTATTTTGAGTGTGTGCACGTGGTGGGTGGGGGAGGGGGCACAGAGAGAAAGGGAGAGAATCCCAAGCAGGCTCTGCACTGTCAGTGTGGAGCCTGACCTGGGGCTTGATCTCATGAACTGTTGAGATCATGACCTGAGCTAAAGTTAGGCACTTAACCGACTGAGCCACCCAGGTGCCCCACTTGATCTATATTTAGAATTTTAAGAAAAGTTACCTGTCCAAATATCAAAATGTAGCATCTAGTTAGGTCATACTGTCTTTTTTCTTTTGTTTTAGTGAATAGGTGAAATGACATTTTAACAGAGAGGATGCTGTAATTATTTACTGAAATGTTACTTTGAAATATTGGCAAGCAGTGTGGACATGTCTTTTTGGTTCTGTCCTCTTTATGGAGAATGGTTATAAATTGACAGACTTCACCTAGATGAAGGCTATGTGTTTGTGTGTGTGTGTGTGTGTGTGTGTGTGTGTGTGTGTGTGTGTAGAATAGAAGGAGTGGATAAGAATGTTCTCGGACTGGGGCGCCTGGGTGGCTTAGTCGGTTAAGCGGCCGACTTTCGCTTAGGTCATGATCTCGCGGTTCGTGGGTTCGAGCCCCGCGTCGGGCTCCGTGCTGACTGCCAGCTCAGAGCCTGGAGCCTGTTTCAGTCTGTGACTCCCTCTCTCTCTGACCCTCCCCTGCTCACGCTGTCTCTCTCTCTGTCTCCTAGAAATAAATAAAAAAAAAAAGAATGTTCTCGGACTTTCATTTGAGTTGCAGAACTCTCTTTTTAAAAAAAAATATCTATAGTACAATAATTAAGAGTAAAAGCAGTTTTTTGGAGCTTATCCAGTTTTCTCCTGCATTCAGATTCAACAAGTAAGGAATCCTAGAAACAGCGGTCATTTCTGTACAACTGTCCTGAGATTGTAGAGGTAAAATCATTAGGATTTGATTACTGCTTCACTGAGGGCAACAAGCAGGGAGGTCAGCTTAAAGCCCTAGTGTCATTTGATACTGATTTATTACAGTTTTTGGAGTTCTTGCAAATAAGTTTACTTTGATTCCTTTAAATGTCATTTTATTTTATTTTGACGTGTTATTTCATCCCCGATTTGGTTTTGTTTTATATTGCCTTTGGAATCAGTAGCCCCAGTGAAATGCTTAGCAAGTTTGTCCAAACAGACGTGGTGAGCGTGTTGTGAGGTGGGCTGGGAAGATGCGCTGCACAGAGCAGCAGAACACGTGCTCCAATTTGCCCCAGACAGTCCTGATTGTACCTGTTGTGTGTATAATTTTAGTAGGGTCTTTCCACTCTCAGTGGTACCCTACTTGGATGCTGTGTTGTGGGTAGTGGGAGTTACTGAGCGTTTTCTATTAGGATGGTGACATGATATCTGTGGTTTAATTCCCTGCAGTGTCTACCAGCGAATCCTGACTATAATAAACATATTTAATTAAATTTAACTTGTGGCTTATTTGCACTTCAGATGGATTTGTTCTAATGTTTCTCTTCTGAAGTTTCTTGTTTCTCTTCCCCTCTTGATCATTGAAGGGGACTTAAGAGTTTCAGAAAGAAATCAGGTAAGGTCATAGTAATGTAAAGTGAGATAGTTGAGGAAAGGAAAGGTAAAAGAGGAAATGTCAAGTTGGTACAGCATTCAAGTGAAAGCGTGTCTATAGGTTTCCCAGTAAGAATTGCTGATTCCATAATGTCAGCACATGCATTATTTACCTCTGCTCTGAGAAGCAATAAATATCACCTCTTCACATTTCCACAGTTAATGGCTTCTTGAATTCCAATAAGCACTATAATCAGAGATTTTGCATGTAGGAAATAACTGGGGATGTTTGGCAGAACTCCCTTATTTCAGTGTTCAATATAGGTTTTCAAGTTAGATCTTTCCTGTACATATGTAAGAGGGAATTATGTCTACACAGGAATAAAAACATTCAAATTTCCTTAGCTGCTTATTTTTTTCAGGTATTTAGAGACTGTGCCTTTCATGGAGACTGCTCTTACAGAAAGTTATATTTTCAGACCACATCTCCATATGATTTTTATGTAGCATTACAATTCCCTTGGAACCTGAGAAGGATCTTATTTTCTTTAACCTCAGTAAGGCATTTCAGATACTATTATGAGGTAAAGTCAGCAAGAAAGACTCTTCGGATGGGTTTCTTCAGGGAAAGGAGGGACTGTTTTGTTGCTACATAATTAAAATAGTCTCTCATTTTTTCATGGATTTTTCAGTTTATTTAAAGGAAAGTGTTTTCATTTTGTCAAAAGAACATTGTTATTCGAGTCTAGATTCTAGACAGTCAGATTGGTTTTCTGTTGTTTATTTTTTCTTGAGTAGTGTTCTAAATTAATTTTCCCAACATGCTGTAGTTATACCCAGAGCAGACCAGGGAGTTCAGTTGTCATCATATGTTTTGTTGTAGGATGGCATTGTAGACCCTGTTGACAGTACTTGAAGAGATTTTTGTGGTCGGTGCATTCGTGAATTCCTCAAATGGTCCATTAAGCAGACAACGCCGCAACAGCAGGAGAAAAGTCCCGTAAACACCAAATCACTTTTCAAGCGACTGTACAGCTTTGCACTTCACCCCAATGCCTTCAAGAGGCTAGGAGCATCACTTGCCTTTAATAATATCTACAGAGAATTCAGGTAAGTAAGCCACATGACAGGCTTGTATAAAACAAGTTCTTCAAATTTTTAGTAGTGATTTTGAAAAGTGACTGGTGTTTATGTGATCAGTGTATTTGTGTATCAAGCATTTAGTTAATCATGTGTCAGATGGGGTGCTGTTTTCTGGGGATTAAAAAATGAATTAAAATGCAGTTTGCATTCAGGAAGCTCGGAAACTACTGAGAAATACATACAAACATAATACCATGGCAGTCTTGTAAATGCAACAGAAGACATAATCCCGGGTGTTAGAAGAGGAGTAACTAATCCAACTTGAGTAAGTTAAAGAAGTCTTGCTATAGCATTTATACTTAGATGAAGCCTAAAGGATAAATGGGAATCAGCCAAAGCATTTCAGATGAAAGGTATGGGGTAGGGAGAAGAAATAGGATGGCATATAAGGAGATGAAGACATTTTATATTCCTCGACTGTGGAGTTTGAAGTTTGGAAAGGAACATAGTGAGACTGGCCAGGAGCCTTTGTTCATAGAGTTGAAAAAGGTAGGTCACTTCTAGTGACAGCAAGTCCCTGAAGCAGAGAGCTGCATGGTTAAATTTCCTTCTAAAATTCACCTGCCCATAGCTATATGGAGAGTGGATCTAAGTGACATAAAACAGTGACATAGTGACATAAAACAGGGCCAGGAATGTTTCAGAAGTCCAAGAAAAAGATCATTAGTCCCTGACCTAAGGTTGTAGTAGTGTTTGTTCATTTATCTGTTATTACTTTTTAAGAATATTGTACACTGAATCAAATGCTAGTGATATAAAGATAATAGCCATTCGCGAGGGTTGCATTTGAAAAAAAGAGATAGATTAATAATTAGTCACATAGATAATTATAAACTTGTTGCTGAAATCAGTTCTTTTAAGTAGTGGTAGATGATGACTACATCCTCCCTATAATGAGGAACTTGGCTTTCTTTGGTCCAGATAGCTTCTCTCAGTAAATGGCAGTTCAGCTTTGAAGATGTAAAGGAAGCAATTGTAAAAATAAGGTAGATGATAGAGATAGAGAGATGATGGATATAGATGGATGGATAGGAATTTCTGTGTGTATGTGCATGTGCACATTAAATGAAAATTGACTAGAGTTTGAAGCCACTAGGTTATTTTAATTTTATTTTTTTAGCATTTTAGACTGTGAAATCTATATATAGAGAAGAGCGTTGAAAACTTAAGTGTGACTATGTTACTGTTTTCAGATGACATGATACAATATATAGAAAACCCTAAGGACTCCACCAAAAACCTGTTAGAGCTAATAAATGAATTCAGTAAAGTTGCAGGATACAAAATCCATATATAAAAATCTGTTGCATTTCTGTCCTTCAATAACCACTTACCAGGAAGTGAAATAAAGAAAACAGTCCTGTTTATAAGTACATCAAGAAGAGTAAAATACCTAGGAATCAATTTAACCAAGGAAATGTAAGACCACAGAAAACCATAAGACATGAGTGCAAGCAACTAAAGAAAACATGAATAAATGGAAAGATATACCATGTTTATGGATTGGAAGGATTTATATTGTTAAAATGTTCATACTCCCCAAAGCAGTCAATACATTTAATGCAGATCCCTGTCAAAATTCTAATGGCATTTTTCACAGAAACCAAACAAATGATCCTAAACTTTGTGTGGAACCACAAAATACACTGAGGAACCAAAGCGATCTTGAGAAAGAACAAAGCTGGAGGCATCATGCTCCGTGATTTCAAGCTATACTACAAAAGCTGTAATAATCAAAGCAGTGTGGTATTGGCATAAAACAGGCAGATCAGATGAACACAATGGAGGGCCTAGTAATAAACACAGGTAATCATGGTCAGTTAAGTTTTGACACAGGAGCCAAGAATAAACAATGGGAAAAGGAGAGTCTATTCAGTACATGTTGGTGATGGGGAAACAGGACAGCTCCTTGCAGAATGAAACTACAGTGTTATCTTACACCGTATACAACAATTAACTTAAAATGGATTAAACACTTGAATGGGAGACCTGAAACCATAAAATTCATAGAAGAAAACATAGGCGGGTAAGCTCTTTGACATCAGTTTTGGTGATGATGTTTTGGCTCTGACTCCAAAAGCAAAGGCAACAAATACAAAACTAAACATGTGGGACTCTATCAGCTAAGCTTCTGTATAGCACAGGGAACCATCAGTAAAATGAAAAGGCAGCAAAAGGTGCTCCGTGTCACTAATCGTCAGGGAATGCAAATTAAAACCACAATGAGATATCACTTTACACCTGTTAAAATCGCTATGAAAAAGACAACAAGTGTTTTTTTTTAATTAAAAAAATGTTTTTAATGTTTTTATTTATTTGTGAGAGAGAAAGAGAGAGACAGTGTGAGAAGGGGAGGGTCAGAGAGAGAGGGAGATATAGAATCTGAAGCAGGCTCCAGGCTCTGAGCTATCTGTCAGCACAGAGTCTGACGTGGGGCTTGAACCCATGAACTGTGAGATCATGACAGTTAAGACTGAGCTGAAGTCGGACGCTTAACCAACTGAGCCACTCAGCCACCCCATCAAGTGTTAGCAAGGATGTAGAAAAAGGGGAACTCTTGTGCACTGCTGGGAGGAATGTAAATTGGCATAGCCACTATGGAAAACAGTATGGAGGTTCCTCAATAATAAAAATAGAAGTATCATGTAATCCAGCAATTCCACTTTTGGGTATTTATCCACTTTTGGGTATTTGAAACACTAATTCAAAAAGATTTATGCACCTCTGTGCTTTTTGCAGCATTATTTAAATTAGCCTAGATATGAAAACAGCATATTTATTTAAGTGTACAACATGGATAAATGGATAAAGGAAATGTGGTAAATGTATATGATGGAGTTTTATTCAACCATAAAAACAAATGGCTTCTTGCCATCTGTAAAAACATGGATAGACCTGAGGGCATTGTGTTAAGTGAAAGAAGTCAGACAGAGAAAGACAAATGCCCTATGATTTTACTTATTTTTGGAATCAAAAAACAAACAAACAAACAAACCTGGTTGCCACAGGCTAGCAAGAGGGGTAGCCAAGCTGGGTGACAGAGGTCAATAGGTACAAACTTCCAGTGATAAATAAGTCATACCTCATTTTATTGTGCTTTGTTTTATTTTCTTTACAGATACTGCATTTTTTAGAAATTGAGTTTAAGTAACTATTGGTTCTATGTTTCCAACAACATTTACTTACTTTGTGTCCCTATGCCATGTTTTAGAAATTCTCACATTATTCGAATGTTTTTATTTTTCCTGTATCAGGCATGGTGAACATCAACTCTGATGGATGATCTTAGATGTAACTATTGTGATTGTTTTGGGGTGCCATGAACTGGTACCATGTAAGACAACTGATAAATGTTGTCTGTGTTCTGACAACTTCACCATCTGGCTGTTCCCCCATCTCTCTCCCTCTCCTTGGGCCTCTGTATTCCCTATGACTCAACAATATTGAAATTAGGCCACTTGATAACTCTATAATGGCCTCTTTAAGTGTTCAAGTGAAAGGAAGAGTTGCATGTCTCTTGATTTAAATCAAAAGCTAGAAATGATTAAGCTTAATGAGAAAGGCACATCAAAAGTTGAGATAGGCCGACAGCTAGGCTGCTTACACCTGTTAGGCAAGTAGTGAATGTCAACGAAACATTCTTGAAGGAAATTAAAGCTGCCATTTCTGTGAGCAGTTGGATGATAAGAAAGTGAAACAGGTTTATTGCGGATATGGAGAAAGTTTTAGTGGTCTGGATAGAAGAACACAGCAGCACAAAACTCCCTGAAGCCAAAGCCTAAGCCAGAGCAAGGCCCTGACTGTCCCCAGTTCTGTGGAGGCTGAGAGAGGTGAGGAAGCTGTAGAAGAAAAGTCTGAAGCTAGCAGAGCTTTGTGAGGTTTAAGGAAAGAAGCCATCTTCATAACATTAAAGTGCAAGGTGAAGCAGCAAGTGCTGCTAAGTTATCCGGATGATCTGGCTAAGATAATTAATGAAGATGCCTACACTAAACAACAGATTTTCAATGAGATGAAACAGCCTTCTATTGGAAGATGCCATCTATGACTTCTATAGCAAGAGAGAAGTCAATGCCTGGCTTCAGAGGACAGGCTGACTCTCCTGTTAGGGGTTAACATAGCTAGTGAAAAGTTAGAGTCAGTGCTGATCTACCATTCCAAAAATCATAGGATCCTTCAGAATTATGCTAAATCTACTCTTATCTGTGCTCTCTAAAAGGAACAACAAAACCTGGATGACAATACATCTGTTTACAATCTGGTTACTGAATATTTTCAGCCCACTGTTGAGACCTACTGCTCAGAAACAAAGATCTTTTCAAAATATTATTGCTCAGTGACCATGCACCTGATTACGCAAGAGCTGTGATGGAGAGGTACCATGAGATTATATTTTCATGCCCGCCAACACAACATCCATTCTGCAGTTAATGGATCAAAGAGTAATTTTGACTTTCAAGTCTTTTTTTTTTTTAATATTTTTATTTATTTCTAGAGAGAGAGAGAGAGACAGCGTGAGCAGGGGAGGGTCAGAGAGAGAGGGAGATACAGACTCTGAAATAGGCTCCAGGCTCTGAGCTGGCAGTCAGCACAGAGCCTGACGCGGGGCTTGAACCCACGAACTGCGAGATCATGACCTAAGCGAAAGTCGGACGCTTAACCGACTAAGCCACCCAGGTACCCCCCTGCTTTTTTTTTTTTAAATAAGCTTTATGCCCGGTGTGGGGCTTGAACTCACGACCCTGAAATCAGGAGTCACATGCTCCACTGAGCCAGCCAGGTGTCCTGACTTTCAAGTCTTTTTATTTAAGAAATATATTTCTTAAGGCTATAGATGCCATAGAGAGTGACTCCTCAGATGAATCTGGGCAAAGTAAATTGTAAGCCTAGAAAGAATTCACTGTAATAGATGTCATTAAGAACATTCATGATTCTTGGGAAGAGATGAAAACATCAACATTCATAGGAGTTGGGAAGAAATGGGTTTCAACCCTCATGGATGAGTTTGACGGGTTCAGGACTTTCCTGGAGGAAGTAACTGGATGTGGTAGAAATAGCAAGAGAACTAAAATTACAAGTGGAGCCAGAAGATGTGACTGAATTATTGCAATCTCATAATCAAACTTGAATGGATGAAGAGTTGCATCTTAGGGATGAGCAAAGAAAGTGGTTTCTTTCTTCTTCTTTTTTTTTTTTAACTTTTTTTTTTAATGTTTATTTATTTCTGAGAGAGAAAGAGAGAGACAGCGCAAGCAGGGGAGGGAGATACAGAATCCGAATCAGGCTCCAGGCTCTGAGCTGGCTGTCAGCACAGAGCCTGACGTGGGGCTCAAACCCACGAACCGTGAGATCACGACCTGAGCTGAAGTCGGACGCCTAACTGACTTAGCCACCTAGGCGCCCCGACAGTGGTTTCTTAAGATGGAATCTCCTGGCGAAGACAGCAAAGGATTTACAATATTCCATAAACATAGTTTATTTAGTAGCAGAGTTTGAGAGGATTGGCTCCAATTTTGAAAGGATTACTGTGGTGATCATATTGTAGTGTACACAAATACAGAGGCGTCATGTTGTGCTCCTGGAAGTAATATAAACATAACTGACATATAGTCAGTTATGCCTCAGTTGAAGAAAAACTGTAAAGTTTATTGAATAATAATAAAGCAAGTTTTTGTAGACTCACCACCTAGGTTAAGAAGTAGAGTGTTTTCAGAATTTTAGACTCTCCTCTGCACTAAGCTAATCATTCTTCCTTTATATTACTTATTCCCCTTTCTTAATTTGTTTCATTTTGTATGTATGTACCCTAACTGATAACACTCTCACAGTTTGAAAAGCAGTAAAGGTCAGTGTTTTCACTGTTAGGTGAAGTATCCTGGGATAATCCGCTCTGTGGAGACTAGTCAGCTATAGCTCCATGAGGGAGAACAGGAGCCCATTCCAAAGAAATAGAGTGACAAGGCTCACGTTAGTTTTAGGAAGCACAGCTCTCCACAGTGGTGAAGTGGACCACTGGCTGACATCAGGGAGAAATATCGTCTGAGGGTGTGGACTGCCCTTGAACTGCCGCATCTCAGTTCCCAGGAGTCCACCCCCATGTGTCAGGAGCGTGTTAAAGCAAACTTCTCTTGTGGAATGAATGAGCACTGTCAGCTGATCCAGGCTGAACATGGACAGAAGAACTTTACCTGATCATGTCAAGAGTGGAATTTGGGCCATATTCCTTCCAGGTTGAAAAATCCATAACACAGTGTTTTGGTGGAGACAGCTGTTAACAAGTCTCTTTCTTGGGTATCTCCTCACCTGTCGTGTCTGGATAACTGGCCTCTCCTCTTGAATATCCCCTTTACTTCTTTTCTGTGTTTGATCTTTTGTTTTCTTTTCCTCTGTTGTGTATTCTGATTTGTGGGATCACATTCCAACAGGCTTTTTGAGAAAATGTGCATGAGAGACAAGTTTTTTGAGATCTTCCATGTTGAATAATATAAAGACAAATTCTACTGTCTCCTTTCTGCATGCTGATAAACTGTTTTGCCCACCTTTCTTAGGAAGCACAGTTCTGAGTTATTTTGTCGTGCCATTTCTCTGCTTACCTTCTTTTACCTAAGCTGTTGAACTCAGCCCGGCATTCTAAGACCTCCCCAACTTTTTCAGTGTCATCCCAAACTGCTCTTCCAAATGAACCTCTTCTAGTTCTTTTGGTTTGCTTGCTGTCTCCTGTGTTTTCCATCTTGCCTCCACATCTTTGCCCATACCATACATTTGTCGGTACTGCCCTCTGTTTTCAGCGCCAGATGTGTATGTGCGACATTGGGGGAGATGTGGAGCTTGTGGAGTTCTGACAGACACTGTCCTTCTTAGGACTCAAACTTAAAAAGAAACAGCGAAATGAGGACGGTACGCCTGCCAAACCAAACACCAGTTTGTAATTGTTAGTGTCAGTGCTCCGTCCTCCGGCACCTCGCTCCAGTTCCATTTGTTCTGGGAACGTGCTCCTTCCCAGTGGGCTGCACAGTGACCCAGCCGTGCATCACACAAGAACTTCAATTCAGCCTTTTCTCTGAACCTCTCTCAGATTCAGTGCCTAGCCCTGTCATTTTCTATTCAATCATTTATTGTCCTGTGTTAGTAAGGAACACATTTTCCAGAAAGAGATCTGGCCTCTGCCCTTCACCCATCCATGAGTTTACTGTGTATAAGAATATGGTCCACAGACATTGTTGACTGAATTAATTATTTCCATTTGCCTGATGTGGTTCTAAAAGGCTTAGTGTTCACTATTGAAGTTGACTGGCTTTTGGACAGTATGAGGGCTTTTGAAATTCTCTGATTTTGAAAGAATGTGCATATGGTAGGAGATCTTTTTTTCTGTTAATTTTAATGAGGTGTGTGGAAGTGTGGTCAGAACAGTGGTCCTAAGGTATGTGTTATGAGCAGTTCCACAGATGGAAGGGTACTTGTATGCAGATAAAAAGCCAGTATTGCATCTTTTGGTTTATGTAGTTTTTGATCTGCTCTTGAGAAAGTTTTCTTCTTTGAAAAGTATTTGGTGGTTATAGGTTTCAAAACATTTGAGCCATTTTTTAAAATCAAATTTAATGTATGCATTTTTTGATAACATCACTTTTTTCTGTTGTCACTTCTGCTTTATTGTTTTCCTAGGTGAGATCAATATTCTTTATTTTACAGGGAAGAAGAATCTCTGGTAGAACAGTTTGTGTTTGAAGCTTTGGTTACATATCTGGAAAGTCTGGCCTTAGCCCACGCAGATGAGAAATCCTTAGGTAGGTCTTACTTGAGCTTTTTGTTTGCATGCCAGTTGTTAGCCTGACAGGTTTTCAAGAGCTTTTCCACTCAGGGGTTAAGCCTCAGGTAGTTCTTCATAAGCTAATGGGTTTTTCCTCCCATCTCCCATTTAGGATGACAAGTGTGAAGGGGGTGTGCCCCTCCAGTGTCTCTAGTGCAGTTTGTAGAAGTCTTCAGTGCTCGCCTCCTCTGAGACTCACCTTGAGCCCTGGTAGCCCCTGAGCTTGGCCCCTGGCCAGTCAGAGCTCCTGCCCAGGGCAGGTGGGGCAGTTTGATTGTGCATCTCCAATGAAGCCAGACAGTTACTGTGATGACACAGAATGTGGGAATGTACGATCACAGCATGTAGAGAAAGCTGGCCGTAATAGCCACCGAGAAGTGAAATATAGATCTCATTACAAGATTGTGATGAAACCATTTGTACCATAATTAAGAAATAATGTAAAATAGTCAGAAATAGACTTAATAAGAGAGTAATAGATGGTAGTTTTTTTTTTATTTTTTTTTTACTTTTTTTTAATGTTTTTATTTATTTCTAGGAGAGAAAGAGAGAGACAGCATGAGCAGGGGAGGGTCAGAGAGAGAGGGAGTCACAGACTGAAACAGGCTCAGGCTCTGAGCTGGCAGTCAGCACAGAGCCCGATGCGGGGCTCGAACCCACGAACCGCGAGATCATGACCTAAGCGAAAGTCGGACGCTTAACCGACTAAGCCACCCAGGCGCCCCATAGATGGTAGTTTTTACAGTTACATCTGTACTGTGGTCAGAATGAATATCTTGCAATTTCTGGGCTAGAAGGCTTCTTAGACATCTTAGCAGAGAACGTAAGTGACTTACATAGCTGCGTGTGGCAGAACTTCTCTTTGATTTATTCAGATTTTCTTTTCTGTTGTTTTCTGTTTTTTCAAAAGACAGGTTGAGCTCTATTGTCCTTCATGTTCACAGCCTTCTATGGGTAAAAGTGCTTAAAATTTGGCCCTTGCCATCAAAGAGCTTAAAATTGCTCTGTTGATCCTGACATATAGGTATATTTTCTCAACAAGTAAAACTTTGACTCTTAAAAATCACTGCCATATTTTCAAAGCATAGAAAGAAAAGTTTTTCTTTGTAATAGAACTCAAGTTGTGTAAGGGTCCTTTCCTAAATAACCCAGGATGTTTGTGGATGTTTTTACTCATTTGCTTCGGTTCCCCTTCAGTGGCTATATTATTAAGCTATGATATGGTTGAACTTACATAAGAAAAAGGGAGGTCAAGGAATTTATATCCCTTAAATAATAGCCTTTAATTAAGATGCACAGGATCTGGCCTGCTGAGTGGGCTTCGTAATGCCTGTCGAGTCTTCCACCTCTGATCCGTTATGTGGGGCTGTGCTCTGGCTGGCTGGGAGCTGGGGGCTGGGGCTGGGGGACAGTTCAGTAGGTGGTGCTGCTGTGTGTGAGTGTGTTTGTGCATGTGCACTGTACTGTCCTACAGCATTAAATGTGGGTTTTGTTTCGTTTTGGACAGTGTAAATCATTTACTTAAACTTAATACTCCGAGGGATGAAACGATATTACCTCTGTTATAAAATTATCTTTTTTGTTTAAAAACTAGGTCAATAAACATAATACTAATATATTAATAATAACCAGCTATATATCTCCTTTGGAAATTTATTTTTATACTTGAGAACAGGTACAGTTCAACAGTGTTGTGATGCCATTGATCACCTAAGGCGTATCATTGAAAAGAAGCACGTATCTCTAAACAAAGTGAAAAAACGACGTAGGCCACGGTAGGTGATATTGCTTCCTTTTTAAATTTTTTTCCAGCATAAAACTAATTCTCAGTTAACGAAAGAAGGAATGTGTGGAAACATAGAGAATTTAAACACGGAATGTGTGGAAATAGGAGTAGTCAATGTCTAGGACACTAAAAACTTGTGTTTGAAAATACTTGGTTTAAGGTATCAATTTGTAAATGAAACATTTATTTGAGTACAGATTTAGTGTGGAATTATTTGACTAGAAAATGCATGAACTCTTGTGGAGTAAATTTGAAATATAAGAACTGAGGGGCACCTGGTGGCTCAGTCATTTGGGCGTCTGACTTCGGCTCAGGTCATGATCTCACGGTTCGTGGGTTCGAGCCCTCCGTAGGGCTCTGTGCTGATAGCCAGAGTCTGTTTCAGATTCTGTGTCTCCCTCCCTCTCTGACCCTTCCCTGCTCATGCGTTCTCTATCAGAAATAAATAAAACATTAAAAAAAATTTTGAAATATAAGAACTGAAATATTGAAATAGCATTTTAACAGTCATGGAAATTTAGAATTATGAGATGAAGCTCCCTAAAGACAAAACTGCCATATTAGCCAGTGGTATCCAGTCTTCTCTCTTCTTTCCATCCTAGCAAGGTCTCTCAGCAGGATGGGGTGTGCCATGCATAGCCCCTCCAGATCTGTGGGTCAGTGCAGGGTGTCCAGGGTGTCTCCTGGCTTCTACCACTCTGCAGGAGTATTGGCACATGTCAATTGGATATTAGTATTTCCTCTGTTGTTTTATTTTATTATTTTTTTAAAAAAATGTTTATTTTTGAGAGAGAGAGAGAGACAGAGACAGAGTGCAAGTGAGGGAGAGGAAGAGAGAGAAGGAGACCCAGAATCCAAAGCAGGCCCCAGGCTCTGAGCTCTTAGCACAGGGCCCGATGCAGGGCTAGAACCGAAAAGCTGTGAGATCATAACCTGAGCCAAAGTTGGAGGCCCAACCAACTGAGCCACCCAGGTGCCCCTTCCCTCAATTGTTTTAAAATTGATTCTTTCAGATCATGTTGTTAACTTTTGACCTCTCTAGATCATTGGTCTCAATCTGAAGCAGTGATCAGACTTACTTGAAGGTCTTGTTAAAACACAAGTTGCTGGGCCCTGGCCCTAGAATCTTTCAGTATGTCTGGAGTGGGGCCAATACCTTGCATTTCTTCCAAGTTTACAGATAATATTGATGCAGCCGGTTCAGGGGCCACAGTTTGAGAAGCACGACTTTATATCTCAGAACCCCTTTTGTTTTAAAATACATTGAAAAGGAAACATGAACCTTTTAAATTTTAAGAAACGTTTTTAAACTTTTTTCCTCAAAAAGAAGGTAAACAGCATTTAGACCTATTTAACCGTGACATTTGATTGTATACTAATGATAATACATTAAAAAGAAATTGAATGCCTTTTGATGAGGTTTCTACATGGATTAGTATGGCAGAGTTGAGTTTATGATTTCTAGATTCTTGGGTTAGCTAAATGCTAAATGTTGGGACGCGTATTAAATATTAAATACAGTATGTTATCTCCATATAGAGGATTTCCACCCGGGGCATCATTGTGCTTACTAGATGTTGTCCATTGGCTGTTAGCCCACTGTGGGAGGCCCTAGACGGAATGTCGACACAAATCCATAGAAGTGTTTTCTAAATTCGTTCCTCTATTGCCAGGTATTGTGATCTTTATGTCTTATAAATCATGGGTCTTGCTTTTACCAGTAGTTTAGAGATGTGTACTTATTGAAAATGTAACCTTTCCATTATTCAGATGAATATACCAAATAAAATGTTCCTAATAAAAAGATAAGTATGTTCAATAACCATTATGGGTCATTTGCGTGACAAAGGATAAATTATGGGCTCTCCATTTCACAAAGATTTACAGAAAGAAAGAAAAAACTGCTAATTTGTTATCTGTCAAATGATAATGAGGAATTAAATTTAGAATATCCCAGTATCTTTTTTATTCTACTGCATTTTTGCTTTTCTGTGTTATTTAAAGGAAATGAAGAAGAGTTGGGTGACCATTGCGGTTGTTAACATGATACTCAGTTAAGATTTAGAAATTTTATTAATAGTTAATGAAATACTGCAGTTTTTAAAAGTTTTACCAGGTGATTAATAAGAAATTGCTAGACTCCTCAGCACTCTCCACAACAGCTAAAACCTGGAAAGAGCCTAAGTGTCCATCAACAGATGAATGGATCAAGAAGATGTGGTTTATCTATACCATGGAATACTACATGGCAATGAGAAACAATGAAATCTGGCCATGTGTAGCAACATGGATAGACCTTGAGGGTGTTATGCTGAGCGACATAAGTCAGGCAGTGAAGGACAAATATCATATGTGTGCACGTATAGGAGGATTAGGAGGAGCTTAACAGAGGACCAAGAGGGAGAAGAAGGGCGGAAATGGTGGGGGAAAGGGGGAGAGGCAAACCATGAGAGACTCTTGAATGCTGACAAAAACTGAGGACTGGTGGATGTGGGGGGGAGGAGGGGTGGGCACGGAGGAGGGCACTTGTGGGGACGAGCACTGGGTGTTATGTGGAAACTAATTTGACAATAAACTATTTGTAGAAAAAAAAAAAAAGAAATTGCTAGACTCCTGAATCTAAATGATCTCAGATTACTGTGAGACTAAAGGAACACAGTGAGCCTGTGCTTTTTAAATAACTATTACACTAAGCCCTTAAATTGTACTTATAGACTTGAAATAATTACTAAATTTCTTACGAATAAATGTATTTGTTCTATGTTCTCCAGTAAGTCCAAGCCCAGGTTTGGGAGCATAGGTTAGAGAAGCTATGCCTCAGGACAGACCCAGGCCCTTACCCCCCTCGTGGAGTGCACTGTGCACACGTCCAGAACCAAGACAAACCCAGGCCCTGACCCCCCTGTGGAGTGCACTGTGCACGCGTCCAGAACCAGGACAGACCCAGGCCCTGACCCCGCACCCCATGGAGTGCACCGTGCATGCGTCCAGAACCAGGACAGACCCAGGCCCTGGCCCCCCCGTGGAGTGCACTGTGTTACGCGTCCAGAACAAAGATGTGCTGTGGTGTGTGATTCTGGATAAGAAAAGTGACAGTGCACTACCAATCATGAGAGAGCGGTTCTTTTTAGAAAATGGGGTAGAGTACTACTTTGGGGCTTTTTCTTTATAGAGAAAGAGACAAAAATTACTTGGTGTAGTTCTGAAACTTTGAAGATTCTACATTTTGTTACACTGTGGAATATATTGTGATGCTATATAAATCTGTAGCATATATTATGATTGTATTTACATATTTTGTTTGGCATACAAATATGTAGTATATATTTGTCTGTTATAATTTTATGTATATAGTGGTAATGTGCAACTGGATTTTTTTAACGTAGAGAATTGTTTTAATAACATAATTAGTATTTTATATTTGTTTATTGCTTTTAATGAACAAAGTTAGTTTCTTTGGTTTTTTTTTAAGTTTATTTATTGATTTTGAGAGAGGGCATGAGCAGGGGAGGGGCAGAGAGAGGAAGAGAGAGAGAATCCCAAGCAGGCTCTGTGGTGTCAGCACAGATCCCACTGTGGGGCTTGAACTCTCAAACTACAAGATCTTGACCTGAGCAGAAACCAAGAGTTGGCTGCTTACTGAACTGAGCCACCCCGGCGCCCCTACAAAGTTAGTTTTCTTACATTGTCATTCTCACAACAGTCCTGTAACGTACATGAAGATTGGATGAGGTGCAAGGGTGGGGTGTGTTTTCCTTCTTTCTAAAGGAAACTTGGCCCAGATATTATGTCACAACCGCTAGTTGGCCGGCCCTCCCTCCCTCCGGGTTGGGTCTCTGGTTTTCCTGTAGCCCACACAATTTCCAGTGATATCAGACTCACTGGTCCTGTACAGTTCTCTTGTTCTTAATTGCCTCATGTATTTTTAATGAAGTAAGTGGAGCTCTGCCTCTCAGAATTGTTTCTGTTAAAGAAAGGATGCCAAGTAGTAGGTGAACCTTGCTTACCACCAACATATACTTTCCATAAAAGGCGTGAGCGTTCCTTGGCTTACCTCCTCTGCGCCTTCCAATTGTGCATCTGCCTCTCTCTCTGCTATATTGAACTCCTAATGATGTTTTGGGTTTTTGTGAAATTTTGGTTTAATTCCAGTCAGTTAACATACAGTGTTGTATTCGTTTCAGGAGTATAGTATAGTGGTTCATCACTTCGTATATTCCCTGGTGCTCATCATAAGTGTACTCCTTGCCCACCACCTGTTTATCTGCTCCTCCCACCCCACTCCTGTCTCATAACCATCAGTTTGTTCTCTATGTTAAGAGTCTGTTTCTTGGTTTGCTTCTCTTCTCCGCCACCCGTGTTTGTTTGTTTTGTTCTTAAATTCCACACATGAGTGAAACCGTATCGTATTTGTCTTTTCTGACTGACTTCACTTGGCATAATACTGGCTAGTTCCATCCATGTCATTGTAAATGGGAAGATTTCATTCTGTTTTGTGGTTGAATAATGTTTATATCATGTCTTCCTTATCCATTCTTCAGTCAGTGGATACTTGGGCTGCTTCCATCTCTTGGCTGTTAATAATGCTGCTTCCAGTCATTTTTAAGGGACAGTGTTAAGTGTCTCTTTATTGATTGATTGAGTGAGAGAACGAACCAGCAGGGGAGGGACAGTGGGAGAGAGAGAATCAAGCAGGCTTGATTGAGTACGGAGCCCAACGCGGGGCTTGATCCCATGGCCATCAGATCATGCATGACTTGAACCAAAATCAAGAGTCAGCTCAGCCACCCTTTAGTGCCCTAGAAGACTACACTGTCACCAGGGGTGCTAGGCAACACCCACATCCATGGGATGAAGTGACAAGCACAGGCATGTCCCTGTGACATGTGTCAGGGGCTTCTGACTTCTGATATTCCTGTGGATGGAAAGCCAGAGTCACAGAAGCTGTAGTTTTGGGAAGGAGAGTGATAAGGAGGCAGGGATCTGGGAAGATTCCTAGCAATTGGAATGTGCTTTC
>JAESUZ010002855.1:0-78237 GCA_017311185.1 Proteles cristata cristata | reverse complement strand
ACCTCAAGTATATTACAAGGCTGTAATAATCAAAGCAGTGTGGTGCTGGGATAAAAGTTAATACATATATTAATGTAACAGAATAGAAAACACAGAAATAAATCCACAGTTTCGTAGTCAATTAAGATTTGAAAAAATTGGAAGAATATCCAATGGGAAAAATAAAGTCTTCAACAAAAGGTGTTGGGAAAACTGAACAGGTACATGCAAAAAAATGAAACTGGACCACTTTCTTACACCATACACAAAAATATACTCAAAATGGATTAAACACCTAAATATAGGACTTGAAGCCATAAAAAGTCCCTGAAGCAGTCCATAAGCAGTAATTTCTCTGACATCAGCCATAGCAACCTTTTTCTAGGTATATCTCCCGAGGCAAGGGACATAAAATCAAAAATAAACTATTGGAAGTACATCAAAATAAAAAGCTTCTGCGCGGTGAAGGAAACAGTAAAGGAAAACTAAGAGGAAAGTTATGGAGAGGGAGAAGATATTTGTAAATGATATATCTGATAAAGGTTAATATCCAAAACATATAAAGAACTGATACAACTCAATACCCCCCAAAACAAATAATCCAATTAACAATGGTCAGACGACACGAACAGACAATTTTCCAAAGAAAACATACAGATAGCCAACAGGCACATTAAAAGATGCTCAACATCACTCATCATCAGGGAAATGTAAATCTAAACTACAATGAAATATGACTTCACGCTTGTTAGCATGGCTAAAATAAAACTCACAAGAAACAACAAGTGTTAATGAGGATGCAGAGAAAAAAGAACACTTGTGCACTGTTAGTGAAAGTGGAAACTGATGCAGCCACTCTGGAAAACAGTATGAAGGTTCCTCCAAAAGTTAAAAATAGAGAGCCTTGTGATCCCGTAATTGCACTGCTGGGTATTTACCCCCAAAATGCAAAAACACTAATTCAAAGGGATACATACATCCCTATGGTTATTGTAGCATTATTTTTTTTAATGTTTTGTTTATTTCTGAGAGAGAAACAGGGTGAGCAGGGGAGGGTCAGAGAGAGAGGGAGACAGAATCCGAAACAGGCTCCAGGCTCTGAGCTGGCTGTCAGCACAGGGCCCGACGCGGGGCTTGAACCCACGAACCGCGAGATCATTACCTGAGCTGAAGTCAGATGCTTAACCGACTGAGCCACCCTGTCCCTGTAGCGCTATTTACAATCGCCAAATTTTGGAAGGGGCAGTTAGAGATGGGTTCTCTCTCCAAAAGCCCTGCAGTTAGATATGAGATGATAGGATCCCTCTCTGTCCAGGGCCAAGGTTTTTCTCTTTTCCAGGTACAATTCTGCATTTCCCCAGCCACTCTTTCTCTTCCCTTTGTCTGTCTGTATCTTCCCCAGTTCGCAATCATGCACCTATGAGGCTCTCTTCTTAGTGGACTCCATCTCTTTTCCTCCCAGACTCTTGTCGTTCAGAATCCTTTTGAGAGACGCAGGCGGGAAGTACGGAACTCCCTAATTTTCCGCGATCTCGCCCCCTATCAACAGTCTTAGGACCACATTTGCTGCATCACAGAGGTTTTTAGACTATCGTAGTTTCATTTTCATTTGTTTTCACGTATTTTTTATTTCATCTTTAATTTCTTCATTGGCCCATTCATTGATTAGTAGCATGTTCCTTAACCTCCATGAATGTGCGGTCTTTCCAATATTTTTCGTGTAGGTGACTTCAAATTTCATAGCATTTTGATCAGAAACTATGCATGATATGACCTCAATCTTTTTGTAACTTGTTGAGGCACTCGAAAAGAATGTGTATTCTGCTGCTTTAAGATGAAATGTTCTGAATATATAAGTCCACATGGTCTGGAGTCAGAGTTGCTGTGATGATTTTCTGCTTAGATGACATGTGCATTGATGCAAGTGGGATGTTATACTATTATTTTATTATTAGCAATGATTTCCTTCATGTTTGGTATTAGTATTTTTATATATTTGGTCGCTTCATGTTGGGGTCATAAACATTCACAATTGTTAGGTCTTCTTGTTGGTTAGACCCCTTTATTATGATGTAGTGCCCTTCATTTTTTGTTTCAATTTTGGCTTAAAATTTTATTTGTCTGATATAAGCATTGGTACTGCAGCTTTCTTTTCATATCCATTTGCATGATAAGTGTTTCTCCATCCCTTCACTTTCGATACGCAGATGCCTTTAGGTCTAAAATGAGTCTTTGGTAAGTAGTATATAGATGGGTCTTCATTTTTTATCCATTATGAAACCCTATATCTTTTTATTGGAGTATTTACTCCATTTACATTCAGAGTAATTATTGGCAGACATATATTAATGTCATTTTATTACTTCCTTTGTCATTGTTTCTGGGGATTTTCTCCATTGTTTTATAGTCTTTGTCACAGAGTCCCCTTTAATATTTCTTACAGGGTTGATTTAGTGGTCATGAACTTCTTTAGTTTTTCTTTGTCTGGGAAACTATCTCTCCTTCTATTCTGAATGATGGCCTTACTGGATGGAGTATTCTTGGTTCCACATTTTTCCCATTCAGCACATTAACTATATCATGCCACTCCCTTCTGGCATGCCGTGTTTCAGTGGAGATCTATGAGTAGCCTTATGGGTCTTCCCTTGTAAGTTAAGTACTTCCTTTGTCTTACTGCTTTCACAATTTTTTTTCTTTTTCAGTATATTTTGCAAATTTAACTATAATATGTCTTGGTGTTGGCCTGCTTTTTAAGATTTTGATGGGCATTTTTTGTGCCTCCTGGATTTGAATGCTTGTTTTCTTCCCCAGATTAGCGAAATTTCAGTTATTATTTCCTCAAATAAATCTTCTGCCTCTCTTTGGTGTTGGCCTGCTTTTTAAGATTTTGATGGGCATTTTTTGTGCCTCCTGGATTTGAATGCTTGTTTTCTTCCCCAGATTAGCGAAATTTCAGTTATTATTTCCTCAAATAAATCTTCTGCCTCTCTTCTCTCTCCTCTTCTTCTGGTTTTCCTGTGGTATGAATGTTACTACTTTCGATGGAGTGATGGAGTTTCCTTGGTCTATTCTTGTGATCCATAAAACTTCTTTCTTTTTTTCTTTTTGTACAGTGTTAGTATTTTCTATTACTCTTTCTTTTATATTACTTATTCATTCCTCTGCTTCAAGCCTGTGTTCAATCTCAGTAATTACATTTTTCATTTCTTACTGATTTTTTAAAGATTATTTTATATTGGTGGAAGGGTCTCCCTGATGTCTTTCATGCTTTTTTCCAAGCCCAGGAGTATACTTACGATTATTGCTTTAAATTTTGCGTCAGGTATATTATATCTGTTTTGATGAGATCTCTGGCCATGACCTTTCTTGTTCTTTCTTTTGGGATGAATTTCTCCATCTTGGCATTTTGTCTAAGTCTCTGTCTTTGTGTTAGAAAATCCTGTTATATTGCTTGCTTCCAAGAGTAATGGCTTTACAAAGAAGAGGTCACAAAATGTCCAAGGCCTGGTGCTTCAGGAAGTGTCTCTGGTCTGTGGTGTGTGCACACTGCTGTTGTGTTTTGTCTGCTCTATCTCCCAGGTCAATCATCTGCAGTGATTCTCCTTGTCTGTAATGAGCAGTATTTGGACCTTGGCCAGAGTGTGGAGAGTTTCTAACATGTCCTACTATTTATTATCTCTTTGGAAATAAGATGTTTGCCTTTCGTGCATGTAAAAAATGTAGTACTTAAAAAGATATTATGCCATAACATACATATGAAAATAAAAAAAATTAAAAAATGTTTTGATTGGGCAGGGATATAGGATACTCCTCCCTCATACTTCTCATAAAGTAATTAACCATTAAATTTTCCAGTAGTGTGGGTTTAAAGTTTGTTTTAAATGCCTGTGAGTGGGAAGGGAGTGAGACAATGCAAGGATTTAAAGAGGAAACAAGGAAGAGGTATGGGTGTGTTTTATAGTAAGAAGAAATAATAGATAAAATTTTGAAAACAAATCTCTACATAGAAGTAATTATTAATATAAATTAGCCATGATCTTTTTTATGCAGATAGGTTTCTCAAACATGTTTGTACATACAAAACAGCACATTTCATAAAGGAGATGTTGTAAAATGTGGGAGGAAAATATCTTCATTACTTTTTCACTTGGAATACAAATTTATTAATAAACAAGATATAACATTTATTTTGATACCCTTTTATGGTTATATGACTGCTATATATATATCTTCTAAATGCTCAATTAATAATATTAATTATAATAAAGAACAGAGATATTTAGTAAACAGTATGTCTTTCTGTTTCTCACTTCTAGCTCACGTACTGTAGTATATATACATATACATATACTATATCAATATATCTATATATGGTTACCAACTTGGTGACAATTATTATCGATTTTGAATTTCAGTGTGTGGAACAAATTGTTGATCACACAATTAATTAAGTTACCAATGCAGCAATATAATTTAGCTATTAGGCTGATTAAAATACTTTACCAACTTTTTTTCAGGCTTCAGTTATTTTAGTCATATATGACAAAATTAGAAACTGTGAAGTTTCATTTCTGTTAGCTTTGCTAGAATGTTCTGTCTTTCAAAGTTTCTATTCCTTGTTCTATCCATATGACTTCCCAGAAAACTTGTTGCAAGTCTCTTTTGACAAAAGACATATTTTGCTCTGGCAATTTTGTTGTATCAAAAGATCATTACCTGTTCAAGCATTGAAACTTGTTGAATTCTGAATATATATGGAGCAGTTTTTGGTTTCCTCACTTTTCATGGCTTAAATATAATTACATAAGATTTTTTGACAGCTGTATAGCACCCCAAAAAGGAGCCACTTTGTGTAACTATTGCTTCAATATCTCCTTCCTTAGTTAAAAGTTCTCTAGAAGCTGGGGCGCCTGGGTGGCTTAGTCGGTTAAGCGGCCGACTTTCGCTTAGGTCATGATCTCGCGGTTCGTGGGTTCGAGCCCCGCGTCGGGCTCCGTGCTGACTGCCAGCTCAGAGCCTGGAGCCTGTTTCAGTCTGTGACTCCCTCTCTGACCTCCCCTGCTCACGCTGTCTCTCTCTCTGTCTCCTAGAAATAAAAAAATAAATAAATAAAAAATAAAAGTTCTCTAGAAGCTATGCTAATATCCACTTGAATCATATATGAAATTTTCAGAAATCAGGCACAAGACAACTGTAACACAAAAACATGAATGCTTGGCAGGATTTGATATTCAATTGGTATGTATTGCTTTAATATGGATATTGCACAGTTGGAATCAGGCAACTGCTTGGCAACCATACAGCTTGGTCAGAATTGCTAATAACATTCAGTAAGTGAATGCACGCAGAAAGCAACCTCTTATATTTTCTTCAATCATTTTCTTGCTGATGAATTCTAATGTATTCCCATACCAATCTATTACTAAACTGAAAACTATAATTACCAAATTCCTTCTTCGAAATGTAAAACTTCAAAAATTTGAGCATTCACTTATTCATACTTAAACAATTGAATTACAATTAAATTATTGAATTACAAATAAATATAATGTCCAATATCAGTCTTTACAGTTATTATGGGTAGGTACTTAATAACATTATTTTAAGACATATTTATTCTGAAATTATGGTTATAACACAGCTGCACTTGGCCAATGAGCTAAGGATAGAAAGTTTTGCCTGTAGGAAAGATACATAAAATTAGAAATAATAGAAATAAAATTGAGAAATGACAAATAAAAATTGTAGCTAAGTTTTCTTTGTCTCAGCAGGAAAATTTTATTCTAACAATTAAAGTCTGTATCCAATAATGTCTGTCCTATTTGAATAAATTAAAGTCATAGTCATCTGATATAAAAATAAAGTAGCAATAATAACAATACTAAAACTTCATGATTATCTACAAATAGTCAATCCATAAATGTCGGCATTTAAATCCAGCTGGATAAAGATGATGGTCTTATTTTCTCAGGGAACTCAGTCCAGCTTGCATTATTCCCCTAGTAGGCATGATAACTATGTTAAGATTAATCCACTGACAAATGTGTTATAAAAGAACTAGCAACATGAATGACAGAATATCTTAGAAAAAACCCACTAAAAGATGTACTAATGTTAGAACAAATATTCAGCTATTTAAACATTTTTTATAGTTTTTATTTATTTTTGAGACAGAGACAGAGAGAGAGAGAGAGAGAGAAAGAGAGAGAGCGAGAGCGAGAACGAATGGAGGAGAACCAGAGAGAGAGGGAGACACAGAATCTGAAACAGGCTCCAGGCTCTAAGCTGTCAGCACAGAACCCGATGCAGGGCTTGAACCCATGAACTGTGAGATCATAACCTGAGCCGAAGTCAGACACTTAACTGACTTAGTCACCCAGGTGCCCTGCTCAATAATAAAAGACAGGTGGCAAAAGAAAACTGCCAGTCAACTTGATGATAGGTCAGTAGAAATTATCTAAAAAGAGAAATAAAAAGGACTACAAGGAGCCAACATGGCAAAGAAGTAGGGTGGTCTATACTTCCCGCGACTCTCAAACAAAGTAGGGCTGAAGCCAATGGACTCTGAACCCTAAGAGTCTGGGAGGAAAAGAGACGGAGTCTACCAGGAGGAAAACAGGAAAACCAGATAGCCCCAGAGGTGCATGATTGAAAACTGAGGGAGTTAAACGAGCTCCATATGCACAGAAGGTAAGAATCCCCTTCTGCAGAGAGAAAAAGGGAAAAAGAAAGAAAGGCTAGGGATATATAGGACTGTATCTGGACAAGAGGAAAACCTTGGGCAGGGATGAAAAGGGATCCCATCATCCCATCTTTAACTGCAGGGCTTTTGGAGAGGGATACCATCTATAACTGCAAGACTTTTTTTTTGGACTGGGGCCAGTTGCACTGTTCACACTCCTGGGGAAGAGAAGAGTCATCTCTGGGTTCGGTGGTACAGCAGGGGTGCAGGTGGTGACAGGAGAATCCGGATCCCTGCCCTTAAGTGCTGCAGCACAGCCACGTGATTACATTTTGGACAGCATCATTAACAGGCACAGAGTGGGACCTTAAAATGCACTTAAGCATGGGACATAAGAGATGACAGAGCAGGACAGCATGCCTCTTCTGCACCCGTGACTCAGTGAGGACAGATCCCAAAGGAGTGATTTGGGACACTCGGTCCGTGAAGAAGGACTGATGGGTCGCCATATGTCTCCCCACAATCACGAAGCCGAGGCCTCAGGGATCGGTCCTCAGGGCCCACAGTGGAGGCAGGACCCACCTACACCAAACCACTCCATTCTGCACTGGGTAGCTGCTTATCTACTAGAGCTGGTTAGACGCTATGGAACTAGCACTGTGGCATTGCCTGGATTAACTCTAGGCCTACTTAAAGGAAGACACAAAAACACACCTTGTGTAGAGGCCAAAACATTGCTACGAGTGAGGAAATAAAATAACCAAAGTCACAACAACAAAGAGCAAGTAACACTCTCCAAAAATCACCTCCTGAATGGCCAGGCCCTGAACAGTGTATGAACCCCTTTTAACATAGCAGTATGCCCAGGTGCAGAGAACATAAGAAGCTTTTATAACTTACAAGGAACAGAAAACTAGGCAAAATGTTGAAACGGAAGAATTTTCCTCAAAAGAAATTCCAGGAAGAAGTGACAGCTAAAGAATTGATCAAAACAGATACAAACAACATAACTGAGCAAGAATATACAATAATAGTCATAAAATTAATCGTTGGGCTTGAAAAAAAAACATAGAAGACAGCCGAGACTCCATTGCTGTAGACATCAAGGATATTCAAAGTAATCATGATGCATTAAAAAATGCTGTAAATGAGGTGCAAAATAAGATGGAGGCAGCCACAGTGCAGATTGAAGAGGGAGAGGAGAGAATAGGTGAATTAGAAGATAGGGGCGCCTGGGTGGCTTAGTCGGTTAAGCGTCCGACTTTCGCTTGGGTCATGATCTCGCGGTTCGTGGGTTCGAGCCCCGCGTCGGGTTCTGTGCTGACTGCCAGCTCAGAGCCTGGAGCCTGTTTCAGTCTGTGACTCCCTCTCTCTCTGACCTCCCCTGCTCACACTGTCTCTCTCTCTCTAAAATAAATAAAAAACATTAAAAAAGAAGATAAAATTATGCAAAAGAGAAAGCCGAGAAAAGTGAGATAAATTGATCCAGGAGCACTAACGGAGAATTCGAGAACTGAGTGATGCAATCAAACAGAACAATATCCATATAATAGGAATTCCAGAGAAGAGAACCAAAAAAAAAAAAAAAAAGGGGGTGGGGTGGCTGAAGGGATATTTGAACAAACCATAGCTAAGAACTACCCCAACCTGGAGAAGGAAACAGACATTGAGATCCAAGAGGCACAGAGAACTCCCTTCAAAAGTAACTTGAATCGATCTCCTACACGACATATCATAGTGAAACTGGCAAAATACATGGATACAGAGAGAATTCTGAAAGTAGCTAGGAATAAACGGGCTTAACATACAAAGATAGACACATAAGGGTGGTAGCAGACCTATCTACTGAAACCTGTCAGGCTAGAAAGGAATGGTAGGAAATCTTCAATGTGATGAACAGGAAAAATATACAGCCAAGAATTCTTTACCTAGCAAGCCTATCACTCAGAATAGAAAGACAGATGAAGGTCTCCCCAAAGAAACAAAAACTGAAGGAATTAATCACCATTAAACTAGCCCTACAAGAAATCCGAAGGGGAACCATATGAGCGAAATATTGCAAGGACCACAAATTACCAGAGACATCACTAAAAGCATGAATCCTACAGAGAACACAATGACTCTGAATCCATATTTTTCAATAACAACACTGAATGTAAATGGACTAAATGCTCCAATCAAAATACATGGTGTATTAGAATGGATCAGAAACCAAAATCCATCTATTTGCTGTCTACAAGAGACCTGAGGATACCTTCAGATTGAAAGTGAGGGGATGGAGAAATATCTATCATGCTACTGGAAGTCAAAAGAAAGCTGGAGTAGCAATACTTATATCAGAGAAGCTAGACATTATACACTGATTACAAGGTCTATCCATTGGGAAGAGCTAACAATTATATATGTACCAAATTCGAGAGGACACAAATATATAAAAAATTTAATCACAAATATAACCGATCTCATTGATAAGATTGTGCTTATTGAAGGATACTTTAACACTATACTTAAAACAATGGATAGATCAATTAGACAGAGAATAACTAAAGAATCAATGACACTAAATGACATATTGGACCAAATGGACTTCAGAGATATATTTAGAACTCTTCATTCCAAAGAAATAAAATTCACTTTCTCCTTGAGTGCACATGGTACATTCTCCAAGATAGATCACATACTGGGTGACAAAACAGCCCTCAATAATACAAAATAATTGAGATCATACCATTCACACTTTCAGATCACAATGCTATGAAATGTGAAATCAACCACAGTCTGGAAAACTTCCAAAAGCATTGAGGCTTAAGAACATCCTACTAAAGAACGAAGGGGTCAACCAGGAAATTGGAGAAGAAATTTAAAAATATATGGAAACATTGGATACTCTTTCCTGCCTTGTCAAAGCTTAGCTGGCTGTACACTTTTGGGTCCAAATCTGAGTTCTCTATTCTATTCCATTGGTCTATGTGTCTGTTTTTGTGCCAATACTATACTGTCTTGATGATGACAGCTTTGTAGTAGAGGCTAAAGTCTGGGATGGTGATGCCTCCCGTTTTGGTTTTCTTCTTCAGTATGACTTTGGCTATTCGGGGTCTTTTGTGGTTCCGTACAAATTTTAGGATAGTTTGTTCTAGTTTTGAGAAGAATGCTGGTGCAATTTTGATTGGGATTGCATTGAATATGTAGATTGCTTTGGGTAGTAATGATATTTGAACTATATTTATTCGTCCAATCCATGAGCATGGAATGTTTTTCCATTTCTATGTGTCTTCTTCAATTTCCTTCATAAGTTTTCAATATTTTCATCATACATATCTCCCATATCTTTGGTTAGGTTTATTCCTAGGTATTTTATGGGATTTGGTGCAATTGTCAATGGGATCAGTTCCTTGATTTCTCTTTCCCTTGCTTCATTGTTGGTGTATAAAAATGCAACCGATTTCTGCACGTTCATTTTGCATTCTGCAACTTTGCTGAATTCATGGATCAGCTCTAGTAGGTTTCTGGTGGAGTCTGACGGGTTTTCTATGTAGCGTATCATGTCGTCAACGAAAAGTGAGAGTTTGACTACTTCTTTGCCAATTCTGATGCCTTTTATTCCCTTTATTTCCTTTTGTTGTCTGATTGCTGATGCTAGGACTTCCAGCACTATGTTAAACAACAGTGGTGAGAGTGGACATCCCTGTCATGTTCCTGATCTCAGGGGGAAAGCTCTGAGTTTTTCCCCGTTGAGGATGATGTTAGCTGAGGGCTTCTCATAGGTGGCTTTTATGATGTTTAAGTAAGTTCCTTCTATCCCGACTTTCTCGAGGGTCTTTATTAAGAAGGGATGCTGTATTTTGTCAAATGCTTTTTCTGCATCTATCAACAGGATCATATGGTTATTATTTTATTTATTTATTTATTTATTGCATCAGAATTGGCAAAGAAGAAGTCAAAATTTCACTTTTCGCAGGTGACATGATATTCTACATAGAAAACCCAACAGACTCGATCAGAAGCCTACTAGAACTGATCCAATAATTCAGCAAAGTCGCAGGGCACAAAATGAACATACAGAAATCGATTGCATTTTTATACACCAATAATGAAGCAACAGAAAGAGAAATCAAGGAACTGATTCCATTCACAATTGCACAAAAAACATAAAATACCTAGGAATAAACCTAACCAAAAGTGTAAAATGTCTGTAAGATGAAAACTATAGAAAACTTATGAAGGAAATTGATGAAGACACATAGAAATGGAAAAACATTTCATGCTCATGGATTTGAAGAATAAATATTGTTAAAATGTCAACACTACCCAAAGCAACCTACACATTCGATTCAATCCCACTCAAAATTGCACCAGCATTCTTCTCAAAGCTAGAACAAACTACCCTAATATTTGTATGGAACCACAAAAGACCCCGAAAGCCAAAGTAATATTGAAGAAGAAAACCAAAACGGGAAGCATCACAATCCCAGACTTTAGTCTCTACTACAAAGCTGTAATCATCAAGACAGGATGATATTGGCACAAAAACAGACACACAGACCAATGGAATAGAATAGAGAACTCAGAATTGAACCCACAAAAATATGGCCAACTAACATTTGACAAAGCAGGAAAGAGTATCCAATGGAAAACAGACAGACTCTTTAACAGATGGTGCTGGGAGAACTGGAGAGCAACATGCAAAAAAATGAAACTAGATCACTCTCTTATACCACACAGAAAAATAAAATCAAAATGGATAAAGGACCTGAATGTGAGACAGGAAATCATCAAAATCCTAGAGGAGAAAGCAGGAAACACCTTCTTTGGCCTCAGCCGCCACAATTTCTTACTTGACACATCTTCAAAGGCAAGAGAATCAAGAGCAAACATGGACTCTTGGGACCTCATGAAGATACAAAGGTTCTTCACTGTAAAGGAAACAAGCAACAAAACTAATATGCAACCGACAGAATGGGAAAAGATCGTTGCAAATGACATATCAGATAAAGGGCTAGTATCCAAGATCTATAAGGAACTCTCCAAGCTCCACACCTGAAAAATAAATAATACAGTGAAGAAATGGGTAGATGAAATGATTTCCAAAGAAGACATCCAGGGACACCTGGGTGGCTCATTTGGTAAAGCGTCCAACTTCAGCTCAGGTCATAATCTCATGGTTCATGGGTTCGAGCCCTACGTCGGGCTCTGTGCTGACAGCCAGCTCAGAGCCTTGAGCCTGCTTCAGATTCTGTGTCTCCCTCTCTCTCTGACCCTCCCCTGCTCACGCTGTCTTTCTGTCTCTCTCAGAAATAAATAAAACATTTAAAAAAAATCAAAGAAAACATCCAGAGAGCCAACAGACACATGAAATGATGCCCAATGTCACTCATCATCAGGGAAATATAAATAAAACCACAGTGAGATATCACCTCACGCGGGTCAGAGTGGCTAAAATGAACAAATCAGGAAACTATAGATGCTGGTGAGGTTTTGCAGAAATGGGCACCCTCTTACACTGTTGGTGGGAATGCAAACTGGTGCAGCCCCTCTGGAAAACAGTGTGGAGGTTCCTCAGTAAATTAAAAACAGAAGACCCAGCAATAGCACTGTTAGGAATTTACCCAAGAGATACAGGAGTGTTGATGCATAGGGGCACATGTACCCCAATGTTCATAGCAGCACTTTCAACAATAGCCAATTCATGGACAGAGTCTAAAGGACCAACAACTAGCAAATGTATAAGGAAGATGTGGTTTATATATACGATGGAATACTACTTGGCAATGAGAAAGATTAAAATCTGGCCATTTGTAGTAACCAGATGAATCTGGAGGGTATTATGCTAAGTGAAATAAGTCAGGCAGAGAAAGACCGATAACATATGTTTTCACTCATATGTGGATCTGGAGAAACATAACAGAAGACCATGGGAGAGGGGAAGTGGGGGGGAGAGTCACAGA
This sequence comes from Proteles cristata cristata, assembly GCA_017311185.1. Lineage (NCBI taxonomy): Eukaryota > Metazoa > Chordata > Mammalia > Carnivora > Hyaenidae > Proteles > Proteles cristata. The sequence goes on along the minus strand of JAESUZ010002855.1, from coordinate 65,631 downwards.
GAGGAAGGGAGGCAAACCATAAGAGACTCTTAAATACTGAGAACAAAGTGAGGGTGGATGTGAGTGGGAGAGAGGGGAAAGTGGGTGATGGGCATGCAGGAGAGCACTGATTGTCGTATAGAAACCAATTTGAGAGTACATTATATTAAAAAAAAAAAAAAAGAAGCACCCTAGCTTACAAGTACTTGGAATACCAGAAAGATGGAGACAGAAGAATATTTGAAGAAACAAAATTGTTGCAAACATATATACAATTACAAGTAGCTCGGCAAACATGAAGCAATATAAACACAAAAAAAGCTACACCTAGGCACATCATGGTTAAACTGCTAAAAAGTAAAAACTAAGGGGAAAAACGTGAAAGTGGCCAGTAAGGGAAAAAAAAACAAATGACACCAAAAGCAGTGGAGGTCCTAAGACAGCTAAACAATATCGTTAGAGTGTTAAGTTCTCTCCTATGTTCTTCCTCTTTAAAAATTCTATTTATTATATTTTGTTCCACTTTGCATATCATCTTTTATTCCACGTGAACTCATTCTTCAAAACTTAGCTTAAGCATTTCTTTTCATAAATATATCCTGACTTCATAGAGTTTAAGGTGACCTTCTCTGCTCATTTAACATATATTCAATTCTCAATTATAACCCTAAATTCATCTAGTGTGTTTTTTCAATACTTTTCTTTTTCTTTTTTTAATGTTTTATTTATTTATGAGAGAGAGACAGACAGCATGAGCAGGGGAGGGTCAGAGAGAGAGGGAGACACAGAATCTGAAATAGGCTCCAGGCTCTGAGCTAGCTGTCAGCACAGAGCCCGACGTGGGGCTCAAATCCACGAACTGTGAGATCATGACCTGAGCTGAAGTCAGATGCTTAACCAGCTGAGCCGCCCAGGCGCCCCTAAAAATACTTTTCTTCGGGCACTTGGGTGGCTCTGTTGATTAAGTGTCTGACTCTTGGCTTCGGCTCTGGTCATAATCTCACAGTTTGTGAGCTCAAGCCCTGCATTGGTCTCTGTGATGGCAGGACAAAGTTTGCTTGGGGTCCTCTCTCTCCCTCTCTCTCTCTGTCCCTCCCCTGCTTGCTTTCTCTCTCTCTCTCTCAAAACAAACAAACAAACTTTTCTTCCTGTTAATTTGTGAGCTCCTTGATGGCACATATTACCACATTCATTTTTTATGTTCTCTTAGTACCCTGCCTGACAGTACTAGCTGCTTAAGAAATCGACTCAAGTCATTCAACTTCAGTACAAGATGCTACAAATTAATAGGTTACTAAAAATGTGCCCACTCTATCCATTAGAATCTAATGGGGAAGAAGATATTAAAGAAGTAAAACAAAATTAAGATTACTATCACAATTGTGACAAGTGAAAGAAATAAACTGGGATATGAAGGAAAAGAACAGGGAAAGGATGGAGAGAAAATAACTTTGTAAACCTATTTAGAGGTGGAGTCAAGAAGAATTTCACAGAGGCACATTTGATCTGTTTTAAGCTGTGCTCTCAATGAGTGATTTTTGCTCCATTTATGTACTTTCTATATATTTATAGATTTTTTTTCCAGTCATGGATGTGAAACTTTTCTGAGTTTCACAGACCAGTCTAGCATGAATTAAAGAACACTAACAAAATTAAAATTCTGTTCCATAGCTGATTCCAAACAGCTCAAAAAGAAGGCCTAGAGTCACTATTTTTGGTGAACAAAATTATTATTTGGGGCACAAGCAGGAAAAGAGACAGTTCCCTTTTTTTATTATTGTAGTAATTCGAAGTGGCTGGGTGGCACTTTTGGTTAAGCGTCCAACTTCAGCTCAGGTCATGATCTCACGGTTCGTGGGTTTGAGCCCCGCGTCCGGCTCTGTCCTGACAGCCAGCTAGAGCCTGGAGCCTGCTTCAGATTCTATATCTCTCTCTCTCTCTAACCCTCCCCTGCTCACTCTTTCTCTCTCTCCCTCTCAGAAGTAAGTAAAACATTTATGGGGCACCTGGGTGGCTTAGTCGGTTAAGCGTCCGACTTTCGTTCAGGTCATGATCTCGCAGTTCGTGGGTTCGAGCCCCGCGTCGGGCTCTGTGCTGACTGCCAGCTCAGAGCCTGGAGCCTGTTTCAGTCTGTGACTCCCTCTCTCTCTGACCCTCCCCTGCGCTCTCTCTCTCTCTCTCTCTCCTAGAAATAAATTTTAAAAAATTTAAAAAAAGAAGTAAGTAAAACATTTAAAAAATGTTTATTATTGTAGTAATCCTAAAGTAAGGGATGGAAGATTACATACTTCTTTCTTTTCTTCCATTTCTTTGACTCACTTATTCCCTGGATAGGTGACCACTATTCACCAGATCTTAAATACTTAATGTTCATGTTCCTTATGAAGTGAGGCAAGAGAAAATATGGATATATTTAATTCCTAGACAAAAATTAATTAAGTTTCCATTCACAATATTTTTCCCTTCTACCAACTTTTTTTTTTAATATTTTATTTATTTCCAGGTAGACAGTAAATAAATAAGCAAGCAAATAAGATAATATCAGATTGTGATAAATTCTCTAAATACAAACAACAGGGTGATGTAATAGTGACTTGGAAGGGGGAGATGTTAGATGGGAAGACTCTTTGAAGAGATTATATTTGAATTGAGGCTGAAAGCTGAGTAAAATCTTTTCATAAAAAAAAAGTCAGGGCGGGGTGTCTGCGTGACACAGTTGGCTAATCACTTGGCTCTTGATTTCAGCTCAGGTCATGATCTCACAGTCATGAGTTCGAGCCCCATGTTGGGCTCCATGTCCAGCATGGAGCCTGTTTAAGATTCTCCCTCTCCCTCTGCCCCTTCCTCGTTCTCTCTCTCACTCACACACACTCTCTCTCTCTCTCTCAGGAATAAAAAAAAGAGAGAGAGAGAAATAACTTAGCAGAGAGAAGAGCAGCTACAAAAATCCTAAGGGAAAAACAGGCTTGATGTGCTCAAAGAAAGAAAGTCAACATGGCAGAAATGTTAATGAGGTAGACAGATCATGTTTCTAGGATATGTTAAGACATTTAGTTTTATTGCTAGCTCAATGGAAAGTCACACCATAGGACTTTCTCCACAGGAATGATTCTGAATGCTCTGCAGAGAATGTTTTGTAGGGTTCCACAACTGGACGGAGAAAGAAGAGTTCAGAATCTGACAGAAGTCCAAGAGAGAGGTATTGGTATCTTGAACTAGAACTTGACAGTGGAGATAAAAATAAATCTATTTCAGAAGTGTAACAAAGTTTACTGATAGATTGGACATGGGGTACAAGGGAAAGAGAGAAACTAAGGATGACCAAAGATTTTTGGTTTAAGCATCTGGATGAATGGGGAACACTGGAGGAGGAGCAGGGGTATTTTGTGAGGGGAAAAACAAGACTTTGGTTTTGACATGGTTAGTTGGGGACACCTACTAGACATCCAGGTGGAGGTCTTGAGTAGGCAGTTGGTATATAAATATGGATCACAGGAGACAAGTTTGAAATAGAAATAGGGATTTTATAGTTATCAGAAAATGACTGCTATGTAAAGTCATGTTACTTATGGACAGAGTGTAAATATAGACAAAAAAAGAAAGGTTAGTAACAATACCTCAGATGTTTCAACATTTGGAGATCAGGTAGCAAGGGGAAGCTGGGCCAGCAAAAGGAATTAGGATAGATCACATAGATCATTAGGAGGAAAAAAACAGGAGAGTGTGGTGTCATGGGAGCAAAGAGAGAAAAGAAAATATTTCAAGAATTAGGAAATAGCCCAATAGATTACATGCTACTGAGAAAAATGAGAGGTGAAGAGGGAAATGACATTGGATTTGGAAATATGAGTTGGTTAATAACCTTGACAAGAGCTGTTTAGCAGAGTAGTGGGGAAAGATGCAAGCCTGGCATGGATTGATAAGTAGAAGAGAAGTTAAATATTTGTTATAATGAAGGCAGATATCTTATTTATTTATTTATTTATTATTTATTTATTTATTTATATTTATTTGTTATGTTTTCTTTCATAGTTTACTGTCAACTTGGTTTCCTATAACACCCAGTGCTCATCCTAACAAGTGTCCTTCTCCATTCACATCACCCCCCCTTCAGCCCTCCCCCACCACCGTTAGCCCTCAGTTTGTTCTCAGTATTCAAGAGTCTCTCATGGATTGCCTCCCTCCCTCTCCCCCACTAACTTTCCCCTTCTTCTCTCCCATGGTCCTCTGTTAAGTTTCTCCTGTTCCACTTATAAGTGAAAACATATAGTATCTGTCTTTCTCTGCCTGACTTATATCGCTCAGGGTAACACACTCGAGTTGCGTCCACGTTGATACAAATGGCCAGATTTCATTCTTTCTCTTCGCCATGTAGTATTCCATTGTATAGATAAACCACATCTTCTTGATCCATTCGTCCGTTGATGGACACTTAGACTCTTTCCATGTTTTGGCTATTGTTGAGAGTGCTGCTATGACATTGGGGTCCATGTGCTCCTATGCATCATCACTCTTATATCCCTTGGGTAAATTCCTAGCAGTGCTATTGCTGGGTCATAGGGGAGTTCTATTGTTAAATTTTTGAGGAACCTCCACACTGTTTTCCAGAGAGGCTGCACGTTTGCATTCCCACCAAGAGTGTAGGAGGGTGCCCGTTTCTCCACATCCTCTCCAGGATCTAGAGTCCTCAGATTTGCTCATTTTAGCCACTCTGACCAGCGTGAGGTGGTATCTCGGTGTGGTTTTGATTTGTATTTCCCTGATGAGGAGGGATGCTGAGCATCGTTTCATGTGTCTGTTGGCCACCTGGATGTCCTTTCTGGAGAAGTGTCTGTTCATGTCTTCTGCCCAATTCTTCACTGGATTATTTGTTTTTCGGGTGTGGAGTTTGGTGAGTTCCTTATAGATTTTGGATACTAGCCCTTTATCTGATATGTCATTTGCAACTATCTATTCCCATTCCGTTGGTTGCCTATTAGTTGTATTGATTGTTTCCTTTCCCGTGCAGAAGTTTTTATTTTAATGAGGTCCCAATAGTCCATGTTTGCTCTTGATTCTCTTGCCTTTGGGGACATGTCAAGAAAGAAATTGCTGTGGTTGAGATCAAGGAGGTTGTTTCCTGCATTTTGAAGGTTTCCTGTCTCACATTTAGGTCATTTATCCACTTTGAGTTTATTTTTGTGTATGGTGTAAGAAAGTGGTCTAGTTTCATTCTTTTGCACGTTCCTTTCCAGTTCTCCCAGCACCATCTGTTAAAGAGGCTATCTGTTTTCCATTGGATACTCTTTCCTGCTGTGTCAAAGATTAGTTGGCCATATCTTTGTGGGTCTAATTCTGAGTTCTCGATTCTATTCCATTGGTCCATGTGTCTGTTTTTGTGCCAATGTCATCCTGTCTTGATGATGACAGTTTTGTAGTAGAGGCTAAAATCTGGGATGGTGATGCCTCCTGTTTGGGTTTTCTTCTTCAACATTATTTTGGCTATTTTGGGGTCTATTGTGGTTCCATACAACCATTAGGATTGTTTGTTCTGGTTTTGAGAAGAATGCTGGTGCAATTTCGATTGGTATTACATCGAATGTGTAGGTTGCTTTGGGTAGTGTTGACATTTTAATAATATTTATTCTTCCAATCCATGAGCATGGAATGTTTTCTCATATCTTTCTGTCTTCATCAACTTCCTTCATAAGTTTTCTATACTTTTCATCATATAGATCTCTTATATCCTTGGTTAGGTTTATTCCTAGGTATTTTATGGGTTTTTGTGCAATTGTGAATGGAATCAGTTCCTTGATTTCACTTTCTGTTGCTTCATTATTGGTGTATAAAAATGCAACCGATTTCTGCACGTTGATTTTGTACCCTGCGATTTGCTGCATTCATAGACCAGTTCTAGTCGGCTTCTGCTGGAGTCTGTCGGGTTTTCCATGTAAAGTATCATGTCGTCTGTGAAAAGTGAAAGTTTGCCTTCTTCTTTGCCAATTCTGATGCCTTTTATTTCCTTTTGTTGTCTGATTGCTGATGCTAGGACTTCCAGCACTATGTTAAACAACAGTGGTGAGAGTGGACATCCCTGTCATGTTCCTTATCTGAGGGGGAAAGCTTTTCCCCATTGAGGATGATGGTTGCCGAGAGCTTCTCATAAATGGCTTTTATACTGTTTACGTAAGTTCCTTATGTCCCGAGTTTCTCGAGGGTCTATATTAAGAAGGAATGCTATATTTTGTCAAATGCTTTTTCTGCATCTATTGGTAGGATCATTTTTTTTTCTTTTCTTTTTTTGATGTGATGTATCACATTGATTGATTTGCCAATATTGAACCAGCCCTGAACCCGGGAATGAATCCCACTTGATCATGGTGGATAATTCTTTTTATGTGCTGTTGCATTCGATTTGCAAGTATCTTTTGAGGATTTTGCATCAGTATTCATCAGGGATATTGGCCTGTAGTTCTCTTTTTTTGCTGGGTCTCTGTCTGGTTTGGGAATCAAGGTGATGCTGGCTCTGTAGAATGAGTCCACAAGTTTTCCTTCCATTTCTATTTTTTGGAATAACTTGAAAAGAATGGGTATTAACCCTGTTTTAAATGTCTGGTAGAATTCCTCAAGGAAGCCATCTGGCCCAGGGCTCTTAGTCGTTGGGAGATTGTTGATAACTGGTTCAATTTCTTCACTCGTTATGGGTCTCTTCAAATTATCTATCTCTTCCCATGTGAATTTTGGTAGTGAATGTGTGTTAAGGAATTTCTCCATTCTTTCTACGTTCTCCCATTTGTTGCCATATAATTTTTTATAGTATTCCCTGATGATTGCTTATATTTCTGAGGGATTTGTTGTAATAAATCCATTTTTAATTCGGATTTTTTCTATTTGGGTGCTCCCTCTCTCTTCGTTTTGAGAAGCTTGGCTAGAGGTTTGTCAATTCTGTTTATTTTTTCAGAAAACAAACTCTTGGTTTTGTTGATCTCTTCAACTGTTTTGGTTTTGTTTTGTTTTGTTTTTTCGTTATTATATTTTTTATTTCTGCCTTGATTTTTATTATTTCTCTCCTGCTGGTTTTGGGGTGCTCTTGTTTCTCTGCTTCTGGTTCCTTTAGGTGCGCTGTTAGATTTTGTATTTGCCCTTTTTCTAGTTTCTTGAAATAGTCCTGGTGTGCAATGTACTTTCCTCTTGGGACTGCCTTTTCCACATCCCATAGAGTTTGGATTGTTGTAGTTTCACTTTCCCTTGCTTTCATATATTTTTAAGTTTCTTCTTTAATTTCCTGATTGGCCCATTCGTTCTTTAGTGAAGTGTTCTTTAACCTCCATGTTTTTGGCGATTTTCCAGAACGTCTCCTGTGATTGATTTCAATTTTCATAACGTTGTGATCTGAAAGTTTGCATGGCATGATCTCAATTCGTTTATATTTATTGAAGGGTGCTTTATTACCCAGTATGCGATCTCTCTTGGAGAATGTGCCATGCGCACATGAGAAGAAAGTGAATTCCATAGTCTCAGGATGTATAGTTTCAAATATATCTGTCAAATCCTTCTGGTCCATTGTGTCATTCAATACCACTGTCTCCTTAGTTATTTTCTGTCTAGTTGATCTATCCATTACTGTGAGGCAAGTGTTAAAATCCCCTGCTATTAGCGTATTCTTTTCAATAAGATTGTTTCTGTTAGTGATTAATCGTTTTATATATTTGTTTGCTCTCAAATTTGATTTGTAGATATTTATTATTGTTAGCTCTTCCAGATGAATAGACCCTATAATTATTGTATAATGGCCTTCTTTATCCCTTGTTACTACCTTTTCTTTAAAGTGCAATTTGTCTGATATAAGTATGGCTACTCGAGCCATACTTTGACTTCCAGTAGCATGATAGATATTTCTCCATCCCCTTACTTTCAATCTGAAGGTGTCTTCAGGTCTAAAATGAGTCTTTTGTAGACAGCAAACAGATGGATTTCGTTTTTTAATCCATTTTGATACCCTATATATTTTTATTGGAGCATTTAGTCCTTTTACATTCAGTATTATTATTGAAAATTATGAGCTTAGACTCATTGTGTTCTCTGTAGAATTCCTGCATGTAGTAGTGTCTCTGGTATCTTATGTTTCTTGCAACATTTCCCTCATAGAGTCCCCCTCAGGATTTCTTGTAGGGTTGGTTTAGTGGTGATGAATTCCTTCAATTTTTGTTCATTTGGGAAAAACGTTATCTCTCCTTCTATTCCGAATTCAGGCTTGCTGGATAGAGGGTTCTTGGCTGCGTATTTTTTCTGTTCATCACATTGAAGATTTACTGCTATTCCTTTCTGACCTACCACTTTTCAGTGGATAGGTTTGCAACCACTCTGATATGTTTCCCTTTGTATGTTAGGGCCCTTTTATCCCTAGCTACTTTTGGAATTCTCTCCTTATCCTTATATTTTGCCAGTTTCACTATGATATGTCGTGCAGAAGATTGATTCACGTTACGTCTGAGGAAAGTTCTCTGTGACTCTTGTATTTCAATGTCTGTTTCCTTCCCCAGATTAAGGAAGTTCTCAGCTATAATTTCTTCAAATACTCCATCAGCGCCTTTATCTCTCTCTTTGTCTTCTGGAGTTTTGATATGGATGTTTTCACATTTGATTATATCACTCAGTTCTTGAATTCACCTTTTGTGATCCTGGATCAATTCCTGTTTCTTTTTCTTGGCTTCTTCTTTTTTCTAATTGATCTTCTAATTCACCTAGTCTCCTCTATGCCTCTTCAATCCTTGCATTGGATGCCTCCATTTTATTATGCATCTCATTTATAACATTTCTTTAATTCATCATAAGTATTTTTAAGGTCCATAGTCTTTGTAGCATTAGCTTCTCTGATGTCTTCCATGCCATTTTCAAGACTAGTAATTAATTTTATGACTATTGTTCTACATTCTTGTTCAGTTATGTTGATTATATTGGTTTTGAGCAATTCTTTAGCGGTCATTTCTTCCTGGAAATTTTTTAGAGGAGAGTTCTTCCATTTTGTCATGTTGGCTAGTTTTCTGTCTCTTGTCAGTTTTTAAAGCTTGTTATTTGCTCTTCACCTGAGAGTACTGCTATATTAAAGAAGGCTCGGGGCGCCTGGGTGGCTCAGTCGGTTAAGTGTCCAACTTTGGCTCAGGTCATGATTTTGTGTTTTATGGGTTCGATCCGTGTGTCAGGCTCTGTGCTGACAGCCAGCTCAGAGTCTGGAGCCTGTTTCAGATTCTGTGTCTGTCTCTCTCTCTGACCCTCCCCTGCTCCCGCTGTCTTTCTCTCTATCTCTCTCTTAGAAATAAATAAAATATTAAAAATATATAAATAGGGGCGCCTGGGTGGCTTAGTCAGTTAAGCGTCCAACTTTCGCTTAGGTCATGATCTTGCGGTTTGTGGGTTCGAGCCCCGGGTCGGGCTCTGTGCTGACTGCCAGCTCAGAGCCTGGAGCCTGTTTCAGAGTCTGTGTCTCCCTCTCTCTCTGACTCTCCCCTGCTCAAGCTGTCTCTCTCTCTCTCTTAGAAATAAATAAAACATTAAAAATATATAAATAAGTAAATAAGGCTCATTGAGTGTTCAGGGCCTGTCCATTCATGAAGTGTTCTTTTAATGGTGTCTCTTAGTCTCTCTTGTTAAGACCTGGTTGTTTTATTTCCCCACTCATAGTGATATTTGTGACTCTCCACCATGTGTACTTTGCCTTGTTTCTTGATGTATCCCTGAAAAGGAAACAGACAGGCAAACACACAGGGAGCAAAGTGACACAAACACAGAGACAAATCCAACAAACTACCAAACTGACAGGGAAAAAGGTAAAATAACAAAACAAAAACAAAAACAAAAAACAAAAAAAGAAAGAAAGAAAGAAAGAAAGAAAGAAAAGAAAAGAAAAGAAAAAGAAAAAAGAAAAGAAAGAAAAACCAAAAGACAATCTAAAAGCATAAAACCAGAATTCCTAGCTACAAATAAAGAGCAGGGTGTATGCAGTCTTGATCCAAGAGCATATACAAAGCAAGACATGACACAGGCAAGGAGAAAGCGAAATTGGTCACTGATCATGCAGAGAGACTAAAATGTTTAATTCAGAGAGATAAAGAGGACAATACGGTATGAGGTGAGGAGAAAGAAATAAAGATAATGTTACCGAAAGAAACTGTATAATTTGATAATTGCAGAGAGAGAGAGAAAGAAAGGTAACAACAAAGATGTAAAATATGAATCTGGAGAAAGGATTAAATGTGACTCTTAAGCAACCCAATGACCAGAGTGCCCAGTTCAGTGGAAGAGAGTGAAAATAATGAGATAAGGGAAATATATCTGAATACAAAGAATTGATCCAGAATTACTCACGGCAATGCATCAATGCTGGTCATGCCCCAGGCTCCGGTAAAAAAAAAAAAAATTCACCTCTCCAGCAGGGGTGGGTGTGGTTTAGTGTAGGGGGGTCTCACGTCCACTGTGGTCCCGGGAGGCTGCTCCCTGAGGCCCAGCCTTGGTGGTTCTGGGGAGAAAAATGACGGTGCCCCAATTCTTTCTGGTACTAAGCGTTGCAAATCACTCTTTTGGGATTGATCTCCCTGTGCTGTGGGTGTAGCCTAAGTGTGCATTGCTCTGTGTCCCAAGCCCCACCTCATTTCCAGACCTTAGTCTACATACTGTAATGACACCTCCCAAATGTAATCATGCAGGCCAGGGCACTTCCCATTTGGGGACTGGGCCAGGAGACCAGCAGAGCAGTTTCTCTCTGTGCCGCCTGGAACTGGGGCACCCAGCCCAAAGAAAGCACCACAACTAGAAATAGGATCCCTCTCAATCCCGGGCCTAAGCTTTTCTCTTCTCCAGGGACAGTTCTATGAACAGCTTCAGCCGCTCTTTTTCTTCCCCTCCTCTCTCCGTGGCTCTCCACGGAGGGGCTCCCTCCCCTCCGTGTCTCGGGGCCCCAGCCCATTTTTATCTCCCCCAGGTCACACTCATGTACCTACGAGGCTGTCTTCTTAGTGGACTCTGTCTCTTTTCCTTCCAGAGCCCTGTGGTTCAGTGTCCTATGGCTTAAGGTCTTCTCTGTTTGAGAGATGCGAGGGAGGAAAATGTATGGCGCTCCCTACTTCTCCGCCATCTTGTCTCTTTCCCCAGGATACCTTAGTTTTGGAATGTTTTGTAGGGATAGGAAGCAGAAAAATGAGACAGTAGCCGGGAGATAATGTGGAGTTAAGTCTTTTTGTAATACAAATATGCATACTGATAAGAATGATCCAGGAGAGAAGGATAAAAGTTGTATTGCAAGATAGAATGAGAATAATTACATGCATAAAGTCCTGAGAGGGCAATACGGATCCTGACGACATTTGGAGGAGTTAGTCTTTGATACAAAACAGACATTTTATCAAAGTAGAGTTTATAGATACAGATGCAGATAGGTTTGTAAGTTGGTGGTGGGCAGATAAAAATAGTTCTCTTCTGATCATTTCTGTTTTCTTAATGAAATAAAGTGAAGTCATCAACTAAGAATGAAGAAATGTAGAAGCAGGAGGTTTGTGGAGAGAGAGGATGGTAAAAGAATTGCCTCAGAGAGTAGAAGTATTAATTAATAAGTAATTGTAGTATGGCTAGGCAGTGCTGTTAGGCCCTTTGCAATTGTTTTTTAATCACGTATTTTCAAACCTGAAGTTCATCTGAGAAGACCAGATCCAGCCTTCCGTGGTGCAGTCTATTTCTGGTTCTGGGTATTGCCGCCTTAGATAGAGCCTTAACCTGTAACAACTAGAAAAACTTTATTGACATTGGAGAAGGGAATGAATAGCGCAACTGCTTTGCCTGTGATTTATAATACATAAGATCCCTAGTTAGCCGTCCCAGATAGTTAGGATGGACCTGTTGTGTATACTCTTGCACGCTTTTTTTTTTTTTTTTTTTTTTTGGTCTTTGGAATATCATCGGAGAATTCCAGACACTTCTTTTGATGCGCTTACTTTTCCCAACCCTGAGATGATGTTTTGCTCTTTGATCATGAATTCAAATAGGAATCTACTGACTTTTCTTATCATGTCTCAACGGGCCCCTCCACAAAGCTTTTTCTTTGTCCTTGGAACTGTCAAGGTAGACCATGGCTTAATGCTCTACTAAATACACCTGTCTCACACTCTCACGGCATCATCTTCACCGTGGGTGCTGAACAATGGAATTAATGATCGTGGCTATGTAATACCCAATAGGAATTTCAAGTTTTTTTCTGAAATAAAATATGGGAAAGGAATTATTTTTGATGGGGAAAGTGAAAGCCACTTTTATTGTGTTTTTGAAAAACAGAAGAGCCTCAGCTTTGAGTCTAACGATAGTGACGTCAGGGTAGGGTGACCAGAATAGTCCCTTTCTGTTGGTTGTTCCAATGTAAACTCTGACAGTTCTCCCTCTTACTCTCCTAAGTGTTCTGGTTGGGACAAGATCTGTATTATCACCCTGCCTCAATGGTCTAATATAGTCACTGACTCTGGAGAAAACTGTCCTCAGTAGCTAGCTGCTATTCTCTCTGGACTCCCATGTGCTTCTAAGAGTAGGGTGCCACACTACCATCATCACTACGATCACTACTACCATCACCACTACCTCTACGGGATGATCTCAAAAAATAATCTCACTATGTCAACCTGGCCCTGCTTTCTAGTCTATAATTTTCTACCCTTAGATTCTGCCTGAAACACTTTTGTACATTTCCCTAGTTGAATCAAGGGTTGGGTCTGGATTAATAACTTTAAATTAGGCACAAGTGGGACAAGTTATAGGTACACAGCAGTACCTCTACATGCTATGACCTCTCTACTGCTTTCTATGGTATTTTCTCCCCAATATATCCATACTGCTGAAGCTAGAGTATCTGGTTTATAGCCTCCATGCCCAAATTTTAAATAAGCCTCTTTTCATCACATCAGATATGTTATTCTCTCTTGCCTGCTAGAGAAAGACACCTGAACCAATGAAGTTAAGTCCACTAAGGAAGGAAAGGTAGCCCCTTTAAGACCTGACGTATGGAATGATCAGGAACCCTTGATTCTGACTACTGTGACGTCAGGGATCAAAGACCAGAGGGACTGGCTATAGACACAAATGAAGATTTCTTGTCAAGCTTCGCTGAAACCACACTTTCAAGAGTCATGGTTTTCTTTTTGTGTTTTCTTGTGATTCTTTATTTTATTTTCAAGAAGATCGCAAAAACAAAGCAGAAAAGGAAAGCCCAAAGAGAAAAGAAATATATTTAAACAATGGAGGAGAAATATTGGGTATGTCTCATTCTTCGTGTTTGTATCAGGGTGTTTTATTAGATACCTAATCTTTATCTCATCTCTGAAATTATTACCAATCCGGGATTTCTCACCCCACCCCACAGAGGTGGTTGTGAACATGAACTGAAACTTAGGAATGAGTCATGGTGTATATTTCACATATTACATACTTATTGATTAATTTTTATTTTTTAAATATTTCTTTATTTTGGAGAGAGAGAGAGAGAGAGAGAGAGAGGACGAGCAGGGGAGGAGCAGAGAGAAAGGGAGACACAGAATCTGACAATCTGCACTGTCAGCACAGAGCCCGACATGGGGCTCAAATTCATGAACCACAAGATCATGACCTAGGCCAAAGTTGGACGCTTAATCAACTGACCCACTCAGGCACACCCACTGATTTTTTTTTTAAATCGGAAGGCGCAGTGTTTTATAGTCTGCATCAAATTTTCCCATGTCAAAATATCTCTATCAAAGCAGCAATGTAAAAATATCCTTGACTTCAATATGGGTCCATCAAAATGACCATGTCAACAATGTTATATAACCAACATAACCAGTGCGGCTATAAGAATAAGCTTTGTGTAGATCTAGTATGAATCCACTGTTATATGCCTCATATCTGTGTTTAAATGCCAATTTTTTGTTTCAATGGTCATATTACTACAACTTACTCTTTCGGATGTAATTACTCAAAGTACAGTCTTTAAGTATCAAACATTTATCAATTGTATATTAGCTTCTCTTCAAAGCTGTCTGCAGTATTCTGTGACTGTTTGATATTGAAGCTCTCTATATTCAGCCTAAGTAGTCTCTTTCTGAGTTACTTCTGTCAACTGTTGTCTCTGGGTATGTTTTCCAGAAGATGACAATGGGAAGGGGGATTTATATATAATCTTTTTGGCTAGAAAGGTCACTTAGTGCTTAGAGTGGCAGCTGAAATGAATCTTCCATTTGCATTTCTCCTTCAGCAAACCATTCTCCATCATAGACAAATAGATGGTAGATAGATGTTGATAGATAGATGATAGATAGATAGATAGATAGATAGATAGATAGATAGATAGATAGACAGACAGATAGATAGATAGATAGATAGAAAGGATGGATGGATAGATAGATATGAGAGATAGACTTACTAAGTTATTGCTATAAGTAAGCATTTTCCTTCTAGCAATAGTTTTATTGGTCATTTTTAAGAATCAAGTCTGGAGATGTCTTGACATTTAAATATTTAGCATGTAGAATCATTGTGGGCTATTGTGTTTCAAATTTCCTTAAAATCATGGCTAAACCTTTCCTCATTCCCTTAAAAAAAAAATTATGTGCAGAATCCCTGGAGCTCACCCCGTCAGAGTATGTCTCCTAGAAGTCCTGTATGTCTACCATCAACGTTCTCTGGAAGAAATTACAAGTAAGTTATCTTAAAAAGAAAGTTAAAACATTTCAATACTGAAAAAGAAAGCCCAATCTTATTTGGAAAGAATTTTAGTAGAGAGTTTTATGTATTTATTTTTCAGTAGGAGGTGGGGTTACAGAGCGGAAGAGGCACTGTCAGAGATAACAATGTTTCTAACCATAATTATCTGTAGTTGTATCTATACAACTGGAAGATAACTGTTTGACACATTTCCTGAGAAAATGGCATTACTGACCAAATTAGTCTGTTCGATCTTTAAAATTGTACTTCCTTAATTTATCTAAATATCATAGTAATTTCTCAAACATTCTGAGAAATAACAGGAAGTATTCCCCAACAAAGACCCTAGTTTTAGTGAGAAATTGGATAAAAGAAGAATGATTTTCGTTGTTTTATGAGGATGCCATTATTTTACTATATGTGTTTTATCAATCAAATGTGACTTCTGGATGAGTTAATTTATTTGATTCCTATGGAATATAGTAATAACAATCCATTTTACTATAACACTTAACACTATGTATTTTATTTTTTAATGCATCCTGAATATTTCATATTTAATTTTTCATTTAAAATAGCTTCATAATTCATGAGCTCAAAGAGGACAATCCTTACATGTATCTATCTTATAATTGGAATGGCTCTCTGGGAACAGCTAAACTTGAAGGAAATTATGGGAACACGTAATCTTCAACCACACACTTGAAGCCACTCTTTGTATGTATCATACCTTTCAGTTTCTGTATATGGTTATCATCAGCATAATTCAAGCAAAAATAACACAACAAATACTAAGATTTTGCTATGGCAATATCAATTGAGATAAAGATGGAAAGTTTAATTGATGAGGCTTCTATCACAATTATTTCATTTGTAAAATGAGATTAAGAAACATGAGTCAAAGGTATAGTATACTTAATACTCCATATGAATGAATATACTTTATGTATATAAAATATGTATGTAAAATACATACATAGAGTATACATGAATCATTAGAAATATGACATATATTCATATGCATGAATATACTTTATGCATATAAGATATGCGTGTATGCATGTATATATGTATGTATGCTTTATGTATATAAAACCATATGTAAAATATTATATACATAAAGTGTACATGAATCATTAGAAATATGAGTCAAAGGTATAGTATATGTAATACTTCAAATGTATTAATATGCTATATTTCTTACTTAAATTTGCAATTTTTAGAAAGGAGATTTTATATCACAGGAAGACTGGTTAAATGCTATAAGATTAACTCAGAGGTCAGAATATTCTTATGGTATTATAATATTAACAAGGCAACTGCTATTTTGTGTTTCAAGTAACACATTAAATAGCACATTGTTCAAGCTAATGCTGAACACTAGCTAATTGCTTATCTTTAGTTACAAGACATATTAATAATTAACAGAAAGTGCAAACTGTGTTTCTCTGTACAAGTAGAAACAGCAATGAGAAAATAATAGCAAAATGGATTATCATCTAACCATTTTTTATGGATTTTCTTGAAATGTAATAAATTATAGAAAAATGGAACTAAAAACTCATCAAAAATGAATACCCAGTGTTTGTTGACATATTGAAATGGCTTTTTGAGGAGGCAGTGTTAGTTAACCACATGACAAAGTAACCTTCCCCAAAAAATTCACTGTGGGAAGGGACATCACCAAGATAGCAACATAGGTCTTTCCTGATTTCACTTCTCCTCACAAGACGAACAACTAATGACTATTCATGAACAAGACACCATTGAGAGAATCCTAGAAGATGGAGCTGAGGTTGAAACACCCGCCGACAACACACAGACCCCAGGACAGACTCCATTAGAAGGGTAAAAGTAGCAGCTACACAGTGACCACATTGCCCCTCCCCTAGGCCAGCATAGCACTACTTAGAGAGGTCTCATCGGAATCTCCAGTTCCTCCAGTGGGGAAAAAATATCCTAAGGGAACAACTAGACCCCCCAGCACTGTGGTAGCCCCTAATGTGGTATCATCCCATGAAGACTGCAGTGGAATCTGCAGGGTTCAACCACTGGCAATCTGTGACAGAGAAGACAGGGGGCTTGCAACAACCAGTTCACATATCTTGGAAAGCTGAGTTCACATCTGCAGTGCCCAAGTAGTAATTCCAACCAGCAGTTCAGCTCACCTGAAGAAGTTGGTGGTACACTTTGACTAGAGACGTTTTTAAGATGCAGAACTAAAAACAAACAAACAAACAAACAAACAAATAAATAAATGCATAACCGCCTGATTTGGGTCCCCAGTTGAGTTTTGCAGGCCTTGGTGTCCGGTTTGCCAATTCCCAGAAAAAACCCTGACTGGGGAGAGTGTCTCTGGGCCCCATCTGGCCATAGGGGCTGGAAATAGCACGTGGAAGCTGTGTAGCCCATCCAACAGTCTCGCTCACAGTGGCACTTGAACAAAGCATGTCCTGTGGCTTTCCCCATCTGCAGAGCAAAACTAGTGGCCTCACCTGCCCAGGGAATTCAGCCACACTCTTGCATGATTGGGGCCCCCAAACAATGAGCCCAGGAACTGCATCCCAACTTGCTTCCCTGCAGGGAAGTTAATTCATAGCCCCACTTACTAGGGAATATAGTACCCAGTCCCAAGCATCTAGTAAGCCTGACCAGAGAATCAGGGCAACCCCAGAGCCCATACTACAGCTTTAATTGAGCAGCGAACCAAGCCAGAAGTCCTATACAACTGTTCTCAGCCAGTGGTACGCCTCCTCCATTCCTGACCTCAGAGCTTGAACAGTTGCCTCACCTAAAAATACACCTTAATATCCAGCTCCACCTGACCAAGGACACTACCAGAAGATATCCAGAAACCCAAACTGTGTCCAATGGTGAAAATCTGTCGCTACCAAAGTAAACTTATAAAGTCTGGAAGAAAACCTTAATTACTCAAATGTGCAGATACCAATACAAGGAATCAAAGATAATGAAAAATCAGGTAAATATCATACTACCAGAAGAAACTAATAAGGCTCCAAATAACTCACCCTAAAGAAACAGGTATTTATGAGGTGTGAATGAATTCAGAATAACCCTCTTAAAGAAGATTAGCAACTAAAAGAACACACAAACAACTAAGCAAAATTAGGTAAACAAGACATGAACAAAACAAGAAGTTTAACACAGAAATAGAAACCGTAAAATAACCCCAGAAATCCTAGAGTTGAAAAGTACAATACCCGAAATGAAGAGTTTAATAGAGAGCTCCAAAAGCAGAATCAACCATGCAGGAGAGAGAATCAATGACTAGAGGATAGGACATTATAAGTCAGAGGAGCAAAAAAAAATTTTTTTTAAATGAAAAAGTGAAAAAACTCTATGAGACTTATGCAACATATTGGAAACATACAATATTCACATTATGGGAATCCCAGAAGGAGAAGAGAAATAGAAAAGAACAGAGAGCATATTCAAAGCAATAATCACTGAAAACTTTCTGAACTTGAGAGGAAAGAAGTGAACATCCAGATGCATGAAGACCAAAAGATCCCAGATAGGTTGAACACGAATAGAGGTACACCGAGACACATTATAATCAAATCATCAAGGGTCAAAGAGGAAAAAAAAAAAGAAAAGAGAAGGAAAGAATTTCAAAAGCAGCAAGAGGGGCACCTGGGTGCTTCAGTCGGTTAAGCGTCCGACATTGGCTCAGCTCTGTGCTGACAGCTCAGAGCCTGGAACCTGCCTGCTTCAGATTCTGTCTCCCTCTCTCTGCCCCCCGCCCCCACTCACGCTCTCTCTCTCTCAAAAATAAAATAAACATTAACAATTTTAAAAAAGAGTCTCTTATGGTTTGTCTCCCTCTCTGGTTTTCTCTTATTTTTCCTCCCCCCCACCCATGTTCATCTGTTTTGTTTCTTAAATTCCACATATCAGTGAAATCACATGATATTTACCTTTCTCTGATTGACTTATTTTACTTAAAATAATACATCCTATTCCCATCCACTTTGTTGCAAATGGCAAGATTTCATTCTTTTGATTGCCAAGTAATATTCAGCACATCTTCATTACCCATTCATAAGTTAATGGACATTTTGGCTCTTTCCATAGTTTGACAGTTGTCGCTAGTGCTACTATAAACATTGGGGTGCATATGCCCCTTCAAATCTGTATTTGTTTTTTGTTTTTGTTTTTGTTTTTGTTTTTTTACTCTTTGGATAAATGCCTAGTAGTAGTGCAATTGCTGGGTCCTAAGGTAGCCCTATTTTAAATTTTTTGAGGAATCTTCACACTGTTCTCCAGATTGGCTGCACCGGTTTGCATTCCCGCCAACAGTGCAAAAGGGTTCCTCTTTCTCTGCACCCTCGCCAACATCTGCTTTGTTGTTGTTGTTGTTGTTTTCAACATTATTTTGGCCAGTTGGAGTCTTTTCTGTTTTCCTACAAAGTTTAGAATTGTTTGTTCAACCTCTGAGTATTGTCGACAATTTTAACAATATTCTTCTGATCCATGAGCATGGAGTGTTTTTCCATTTCTTTGTATCTTCTTCAATTTCTTTTTTATTTACTTTTTTTTTAACATTTATTTATTGCTGAGAGAGAGATAGAGTGCGAGCTGGGGAGGGCCAGACAGAGAGGGAGACACGGAATCCGAAGCAGACTCTGGGTTCTGAGCTGTCAGCACAGAGCCTGACGCGGGGCTTGAACCCAAGAGTGGTGAGATCATGACCTGAGCCGAAGTCGGACGCTTAACCGACTGAGCCACCCAGGCGCCCCTCTTCAATTTCTTTCATAAGCTTTCTATAGTTTTCTGCGTGCAGATATTTTACCTTTTTGGTTAGGTTTATTCGTAGGTGTCTTTTGGGTTTCTGTGAAATTGTAAATGGGATTGATTCCTTGATTTTTCTTCCTGCTGCTTCATTATTGGTATATAGAAATGCAAATGATTTCTGTGCATTGATTTTATAGCCTGAAAATTTGCTGAATTCATCTATCAGTTCTAGTAGTTTTTTGGTGGAGTCTTTCAGGTTTTCCATGTAAAGTATCATGGCAACTGCCAAGAGTGAAACTTTGACTTCTTCCTTGCTGATATGGAGGCCTCTCATTTCTTGTTGTCTGATTGCTGAGGCCAGGATTTCCAGTACTATGTTGAACTACAATGGTGACAGTACACATCCCTGAACTCAGGGGGAAAGCTCTCAGTTTTTCCCCACTGAGGATGATATTAGCTGTGGGTCTTTATTATATGGCCCTTATGTTCTTAAGTATGTTCCTTCTATGCCTACTTTCTTGAGGTTTTTTTTTTTTTTTATCAAGAAAGATACTGTATTTTGTCAAATGCTTTTTCTGCATCTATTGTGAGGATCATGCGGTTCTTATCCTTTTTTTATTAATGTGATATATCACTCTGATTGATTTGTGGATATTGAACCACCCCGGCAGCCCAGGAATAAATCCCAATTGATTGTGGTGCATATTTCTTTTACTGTATTGTTGGATTCTCACTCTCACCATTTTTATCCAACATAGTAATGGAAATCTAGCTAGATCAATCAGAGGAAAAAAAGAAATAAAACATCAAAATTGGAAAGAACAATTAAATTGTTTCTATTTGCAGATGAAATTATTTTATATATAGATACTCCTAAAGAATCAACAACAACAACAAAACCCTTAGAACTGATCAACGGATTCAGAAAAGTTGCAGGATAAAATTAATATACAAATATCAATAGCATTTCTATACACTAACAACAAATTTTCTGAAAAAGAAAATGATCCCACTTACAATAACATCAAAAACGATCAAATCCTTAGGAACGAATTTAACCAAGGAGGTGAAAGATCTATACTCTGAAAAACGTAAGGGACTAATGAAAGAAATTGGGGAAGACATAAAGAAATGGAAAGGTATTCTGTGTTTGTGGATTGGGATAATTAATATTGTTAAAATATCCATACTATCAAGAGCCATCTGTATATTCAACGCACTCCCTACCAAGGTTCCAGTGGCAATTTTTTACAGAAATAGAAAAAACAACAACAACAACAAACTCCTAAAATTTATATGGAAACACAAAAGACCCCAAACAGCCAACGAAATCCTGGGAGAGAAAACAAAGCAGGAGGCATCATACTTCCTGATTTCAAGCTATACTATGAAGCTATAATAATTAAAACAGTATGGTATGGACAGAAAATCAGACAAATAGACCAGCAGAAAAGATTCAAGAGCACAAAAATAAACCCAAGCACATACCACCAACTAGTATTTGACAAGGGAGCCAAGAATACTTAATGGAGAAGAGAAGTATCTTCAATACATGGTTCTGAGAACATTGGATATTTACATATAAAAATATGAAGCTTGACCCCTATCTTACACCACCCACAAAAACAAACTTAAAATGGATTAAAGACTTGAATGTAAGAACTGAAGGGGTGCCTTGGTGCTTCAGTTGGTTAAACATCCGACTCTTGATTTTGGCTCAGGTTATGACCTCATGGTTTGTGGGATCGAGACCCCATCTGGCTCTGTGTTGACAGCATGGAGCCTGTTTGGGCTACTCTCTCTGCCCCTCCCTTGTTCATGTGCGTGCTCTCTCTCTCAAAATAAATAAATAAACATTAAAAATGTAAAAACTGAAATCATCAAATTCCTAGGAAAACATAAGACGATTATGGAAACCAAGAAACAGACTCTTAACTATAGAGAACAAACTGCTGGTTATCAGAGGGGAGGTAGATGGGGCGATGGGTTGAATAGGTGATGGAACTTTAGGACTGCACTTGTTGTGATAAGCACCAGGGTGTTGTAAGGGAGTGTTGAATAACTATAGACACCTGAAACTAATATTACACTCTATGTTTTTTTTTCCCTTAGTTGTATTTATTTTTTTAATGTTTATTTTATTTTATTTATTTTAGTTATTTTTTTTACAAATAGTTTATTGTCAAATTAGTTTCCACATAAAACCCAGTGCTCATCCCCACAAGTGCCCTCCTCCATGCCCATCCCTCCTCCCCCCCACATCCATCAGTCCTCAGTTTTTGTCAGCATTCAAGAGTCTCTCATGGTTTGCCTCTCTCCCTTTGCCCCACCATTACACTCTATGTTAACTAACTGGAATTTTAGTAAAAAGTTTAAAAAAGTGGGATGCCTGGGTGACTCAGTGGGTTAAGTGTCCGACTTTGGCTCAGGTCATGATCTTGCGGTTTACAAATTCCAGTTCCGCATTGGGCGCTGTGCTGACAGCTCAGAGCCTGGAGCCTGTTTCAGATTCTGTGTCCCTCTCTCATGGGCCCTCCCCCATTTGCAATCTCTCTCTCTCTCTCTCTCTCTCTCAGAAATAATAAATAAACATTAAAAACATTTTAAAAATGCTTAAAATAGAGAACTGTAAAAATAAAGACCTTCAGTGTTCATACTTTCTCAAATCTAGTTTTAAATGATACTTCAAAATGCTCATGAACATGTTGTCTCTGGGTCTCTGCAATAGAAAAATCCATCTATGATTGTAGAATTTTAATTGTCAAAAAGGAACATATCAACTATACTGAAATAAAATAATTAAGTAACATGTTGTGATGAGAAAATGAAGCTTTAGCACGAACCCCTGTCATAAAACAATTCTAGAGTAGTGACAAAAGTCTGGTTAGTATGACATAAACAATGCTGCTATAATAACATGACGTGAAAACACTGGTGATGTAATTTAACGTTTGTGAAAATAATCATACAATAAGAGAAAAGTAGAACACTTTGTGAAAGCAACAAATTTAATTTTGCAGGTTTACAGTACTAACAGCCATCAGTTTGCAAGATAAGACTGTGTGCTTTGGTATAAAAACAGTTATAAATTTTGAAAAAGAGATATTTGGTTTTTTAATGCAAATTTCATCCTGTAATGTTTGTTTCTTACTTTAATAAAGAGATTCTGGATTGTACAATATTTAAACTTGTCTGCAGTAACTGTATTGCAACTACAGTATTTAATGCTTCTTTAAAAGTAGCCAACAATTCATTTGCTAAAAGAAAATATTTTTGTGAGTTGTTTTAAATCAGTAAAATTTATAATGGTGATTAAATAGGTTTTTGAAATGACTCATATTATATGAAAAATTGTATAATACATAAGTATATCTTAAAAAGAACAGAAATTTTATTAAATACCGTTTAATTACAATTGATATTTTTAACTTCCTTACAGAGATTTTCCACACCAGACGTCCCAAAGTCAAACTACATTCAAAAAGAGAAACAACCAATTGGATACCCAAGTTCTGAAGAGCCAGAAATCCATTATAGGATAGGACATGTGCAGTTGAAACCCAACTATTAAAAATTTCCTCTAGAAAAATATGTTTATGTATATTTATACACACATGTATGATTATTTTTATTTATTTATTTATTTATTTATTTATTTATGTAATGTTTTTTATTTATTTCTGAGAGAGAGAGACAGCATGAGCAGGGGAGGGTCAGAGAGGGAGGGAGACACAGAATCCGAAGAAGACTCCGGGCTCTGAGCTAACTGTCAGCACAGAGCCCAACGTGGGGCTCGAACCCACAAACTGTGAGATCATGACCTGAGCCGAAGTCGGACACTTAACTGACAGAGCCACCCAGGCGCCCCACATATGATCATTTAAAAAGCATACTCAGAATACTTTAAGAAAACACCGTGAGTGTGACTCATGCTATCAATTATTCTTTGCCTTCCTGTCTGCATTTATGCTATTCTTATCTCTTTATAAGTTTAACTTTTCATTCCCCCCAACCTATGACTACAAAGCAAAACTTTCAATTCCGATATCCAAGTACTTAACTCCAGAAGCAGAGATGGCAAGTACTTAACTCCAGAATTCAGCATAACACTTGCGTATTGATTTATGATGTGCATCTTCATAAAATGCTCAGGGAAATGCATAGAAGGTTGGTTGCCAATTACTTATAGATAATGGTAAATACTTTTTAGTTAGTGGAGAAATCTAAGGCATTGCACCAACGCATAAACATATAAATAATCAATTTTATTTGAAATACACAATTTTATTTTAACTAATTCCTTATAATAAAGGAAGAATTGCTAAATAATTTCTGTAAACTGAATGGTGCAGTGGAACGATCCCAAGATCTATGTCTCTCCTTTCCCTCTTTCCTTTCTTCCCCTATTCCTCCTTCTCCACTTTATCCTTCTTTTTCTTTAAAGGCACTTAATACTCACCATTTCTGTGCCAAGCACTGGTTAGTTGCTAAGGTAAAAAGACAAATCTGAGATAGTCCCTGGAGATCAAGACTGCTAGAAGAGACACAGACAAAAATCACTTATTATTCACAAATGGCTAACAGATACATTTCCCTCATTTATCATCAGGGAAATTCACCTCACGCCTGTCAGAATGACTAAAATTAACAACACAAGGAACAAGAGATGCTGGTGAGGATGCAGAGAAAAGGGAACCCTCTTATACTGTTGGTGGGAATGCCAGCTGGTGCAGCCACTGTGCAAAACAGTATGGAGTTAAAAACAGAACTGTCCTGTGACCCAGCTTGTACTACTAGGTATTTACCCAAAGGATACAAAATTACTGATTCAAAGGGGCACATGCACCCTGATGTTTATAGCAGCATTAACAATAATAGCTATATTATGGAAAGAGCCCAAATGTCTATAGACTGATGAATGTATAAAAAAAGATGTGGTACATAAATACAATGGTAAATTACTCAGCTATAAAAAAAAAAAAGAATGAAATCTTGCCATTTGCAACAGTGGGGATGGAGCTTGAGTATATTAGGCTAAGTGATTTAAGTCAGTCAGAGAAAGACACAGACAATATGATTTCACTAATATGTGGAATTTAAGAAACAAAACAGATGAACATAGGTGAAGGAAGAGATAATAAGAGAGGAAGGCAGACCTAAGAGATTCTTAACTAGAGAGAACAAACTGAGGGTTGCTGGAGGGGTGATGGGCAGGGAGGATGGGCTAAATGGGTTATGGATATTAAGGAGGGCACTTGTGATGAGCACTGGGTATTATATGTGAGTGATTAATCACTAAATTCTACTGGTTTCTACACAGAAACCAATGTAACTATATGTTAACTAACTGGAATTTAAATAAAAACCTTGAAAAAAATCTTCCAGCCCTTACTTAATATTTTGTACATGAATGAATAAAAGTTATACGTAAACTCTAAAAAAAATAATAAGACCTAAACTTTTAAAATAAAAAAAAAACCCACTTGTTATTCAGTGTGATCAATAGAATGATAAAAGTGTATACAAGAAAGTAGGAAATCAAAGAACAATTAACCAAACCCAGGGGTGAAGTACGCTGATAATGGTGGAAGAAGAAGGCGATAAAAAAGGATGATGCCTAAGCTGTCATCAAAGGTAAATGGCGGGGGTGAGGCCTAGGTGGCTTTGTCAGTTAAGCATCTGACTTTTGATTTTGGCTCAGGTCGTGAGCTCATGGTTGTAGGCCTGAGCCCCGCATTGGGCTCTGTGGTGATAGCTCAGGGCCTGCTTGGGATTTTCTCTCCCCCCCCCTCTCTTTGCCCCTCCCCGCTCTTCTCTCTCTCTAAAAACAAATAAATAAACCCTTAAAAAAAGGTAAATGGTAGTCAGCTTCATGAGACACGAGGAAAGCAAAAGGCAAGGAAGTAAGGAACAATATGGAATATGCAGGGAACTTCAAGTATTGCTGGTGTTTAAAACTGAGGAAGAGAATAAGATAAGAGGTGAGGCTGAGGAGGTGGGTAAAGACTAGGTCATGGAGGCTTTCATATTCCTTGTTAAAGAGTTTAGACTAAGTCTTATTAGTTATGGGAATCCATTGAAGGGTTTTAAATAATCATAGTCAGATTTCATGTTTTAGACCGATAACTTTGATGGCTGTGTGAAGGGTGGATTTGAAGGAAACAAAAATGAGAGGTAGGACAACCAGTCAGAAGGCAGAGATACTGAGTACTATAACTGGAACAGTGAGAAAACGGACTGAGAAGAAAGGCAGATTGAAGCAACTTCTAGGAAGTAAATTTACCAGAGCCGGAGCCTCATGAGATGTCACAGATGAGGGGAAGCAGTTATGATTGGTAGGGTGTTGGCACTATTCATGGAGGTAGGTCTCAAACAGGTCAACAGGTTAATGAGCAGACGGGGTGGGGGTAAGAAATGGAAGAGCTGGGGCGCCTGGGTGGCTTAGTCGGTTGAGCGTCCGACTTTCGCCTAGGTCATGATCTCGCGGTTCGTGGGTTCGGGCCCCGCGTCGGACTCTGTGCTGACTGCCAGCTCGGAGCCTGGAGCCTGTTTCAGTCTGTGACTCCCTCTCTCTCTGACCCTCCCCTGCTAATGCTCTCTCTCTCTCTCTCTCTCCTAGAAATAAATAAAACATTAAAAAAAAAAGAAATGGAAGAGCTGGAAAGATAGCAGCAAATTAATGCCACTGTACACCTATGACCTTCAGATTCAGCTGGGCCATTAACACCACCCAGCCACCTGACCATGAGATAGGTCACTCTATCACTCTCTACAGTGATCGTAGGCCTTTCTAGGAACTTTGGCCAGTTCCCCATTCTTACACCCCTTTCCCATGAGATGACCTCACTATGTGATTAAAAGTGTAAATGGAAACCAGAGATGGGAATTTCCAGACCTACAAATGGTCCTGGATTTATCCGCTTATTTCAAGGTGTCTCACATCCCATTTAACAGCAACACTTTTACCTGTTCTCTGAATTCCGTCTTCCCCAGCATTTATATGGACCTTGCTGCATCAATTATCTTCTTTTTCTTCTGAGTATCTTCAACGTCTCCCTCCCTACTGGTTCCATTTGCTCAACTTGAACATACACTAAACTTTAAAAAAAAGAAAAAAGAAACCCCCTCCATGGAAGCTGTGAGAATGTTGTGCGGCAGACCTCTAACCAAGCGCCCAAGCTACTGTGCTCAGAAATCCATTACTGCATTTGCCTGGAGGCTATGCTTACCCAAGGGTGATCATAGCTTAGGCAAGAGAGAAAGAGGGACACGAATGTGAGCACATTTCTAAGAGTTATGGGCCTCCTTTGAATGTTGATTTTGGTTTGAGGACTCCCTAATGGCTTTTCTGAACCTTCCTTAGACTGCATATGTGTCTAGGACACTTCCTCCCAACTTTTCTTACTTCTCTCCTTCGCTCAGGCGAAGACTCTCTCAACCTTTTCCAAATCCCTTCCCACTTTCTCTCAACAGGTGTTTACTCTAATAAAAAATATCTTTGCACAGTCTAATCCCATCCTGATGTTTGCTTCTGGGAGGGCCTCGTTAAACATGCTTCCCCAACACCATTTTCTCCTGCAACTTCTCTATTCACCTTCACAGTCAGGCCTCTGGAATAAGTTGTCTTTACTCACTTTCTTCATTTCCTTCTCTCTGTCTCATCCCTCAATTCACATCAATTTAGCTTCAATACCTACTACACCTACTATTGCATCCAAAATGTTCAGTATTACTAAGGTCATAAATTACCTCTGTGTCACAAAATCTAATATATTATTTCTAATCTCTTATTTAACTAGTCATCAGCACTCATCATTAGTGACCTTCCTTGGAACACTTTCTTCCTTTTATTTTGCGAGGCCATGTGCTCCTTGTTTTATATCTAACTCTTTGCTCCTTCTCCGCTTCTTTTGTTGGCTTCTCCCCTAACTCATTATTAGAGTTCGGCCCTTTTCTCTTCTAACCGCATTAATTCTCCATTAAGCAATTTAATTTGACCCCATTGTTTTAATTATCTGAAACAACTCTTGATTCTATATTTGCAGTCTAGACATCTTCCTGACCTTCCCACGTAGCCGTTTGCCTATTGGACATCTCCACTTGGATATCTCAAAAGCATTGAAAACTCAGTATTTCTAAAAGTGAGTTCATCTATCTAGTTGCATGTATTAGTTTACTATGGCTACTGTAACAAGTTACCAGGAATGTAATTGGCTTATAACACATTTATTATCTTGCAATCCATATAGGTCAGAAGTCTGACATGAATCTCACTGGGTTAAAATAAAGGTACAGATGTTGTTTCATTTCTTCTGCTTTAGGAAGGAATCATTTTCTTTTACTTTTCCGGCTTCTAGAGGCTGCCCAAATGCCTTGGCTGATGGCCTCCATCAAAACCAGCAATGGTGAGTTGAGCTTTCATATTGCATCACTCCAAATTCCTCTTCTGCTTCTCTCTTTCACTTTTAAGAATTACGTCGGGCCTACCCAGATAAATCCACAATACTCTCCCTATCTTGAGGTCAGCTGATTAGCAATCTTCATTCCCTCTGCAACCTTAATTCTTCTTTACTTATTACTTCTCTACTGTACTTGTTACTTAAGGTAACATTAACAGATTCCAGAGACATGGACACCTTTGGGGGGGGGAGGGGGAAGGCATTATTTTACTATTCCATTGTTTAAGCCATAAACTCGAGAGTCATGATTTGCTCTTCAATCTACTTTGTGCCCTGTGTCTTTTAGGGTCTCATTTAAGTGCAAGTAAGAGGAAACCTCATTCCAGTAGCTTCCACAGGGATTTATGTATCTCATATAACATGAAGTCCAGAGCTCAACAGCCTACTGCTGGTACAGAATATTTCAATATCATCTTTCTAGTTCACACTTCTCAGCATGCGGCTTTCATCCTTAGCATGTGAGAACCATCCATGGTTACAGGGTGGCTGCTTCACCTGTAGCCTCACCTCAATGTTTTGGAGGAAAGGGTAGTGGCAAATGAGTAAAGGGGTGAAAGACAAAGTATTTGTCAGCTGTCTGTCTCCTTTAGGAAGCCTTCCTGGATGTCCTGCCCAGAAATTTCCCCTTATGTCTTTTAAGAAACCTTCCTAGACGTCCTGCTAAGCAATTTTCCCCTACATCCCATTGGTCAGAACTAGTCACACAGCTCATCTTAATTGCAAAATATTCTAATTTTCTAAATGAATAAGTTGCTTTGATCACCTTGAGAGTTGTATTAGCAAAAGGGAAGGAGAAAATGGATATTGGAATGGTATCCTGTGTCTGACATATGCCCCAGATACAATTCTGACCCATGCAGCACTTCTTTTTAGAGAAAAGCAGATGGGGATGGGTAAATGGTGGATTGACCTAACAATTTCTCCATCCAGGCTATTGTTTCCAGAAAATGTTCAATCGCTACTTATTACTCCGCAGGAAAGATGCTGCCACTCTTGTCAACAACTGGAGAGAAGGGATTCATATGATTATTCCAATATTGGGAGAGGAAGAATCTAGCATAGTACTTTTGGCAGTTACTCTACCGCATTATATTGCATAAGGGGTAAGATCTGATTAGGCCTCCTTCGTAGAGGTTATGGGATCATGTAGCTACCCCTTAAGCCTTGGAGGAGTAAACCAAGTGCACCTTCCTTATTCCTTAATTACTCAATCTCTCGATCTCATTCTGTCTCTTTGTCTCCATTACTCTCTTGCTCGACGCAGATTTCCAGCACTCCTTTTCTTTTTTTGTCCCTTCCCTCCCCGGCCAACTTTTATGTCAGCCTCTCCTATGAAAAGCCCTACAGAAACGATCAGATCCTAAGACCCTGAGGGTTTTGCAAATTCCACGACCTCCAGTGTTGACTGTAGCATCTGTTCAGATTTCATGGATCGAGTGGGGATGAAAAAAATATAGAGGCCTTCCAGTGGGGGCATCAGTGAGACTAATTGTTCTTTAGAGTATCTGAAATCAAATACATTCATCCACCAAAACTATTATAGTAAGAGAGCAATTGCCTCCTCCTACATTTACATCACAAAGTGTCCTACACTAACTTTTCAATTACTGTTCCCGTTCTTCAGTCATCTCTCCTTAATCTTCTGGGGAGAAGTGAGGAGGGGGTGAAGAATTAGCTGGCAAGTCTCATTTCACTTGCTTCCACTCCCTATCACTTCTACTTCCTAAGTAGATCTCTAATATGTTCCTGTTACTACCTTTATCTCTATGCACACTGTCTTAGTCTAAAACACAACTATCTTTCCCCTGAACTATCATAACAGATTCTTAATTGAGCTCTCTATATCTTCATTTGCCTCCATCCAATCCTTTGGCCACAGTAGAGCCAGAGTAATATTTTAAAATGCTAATATAACCTTTTTACTTCTCCCTCTCCCTCTCTCTCCCTCTCCTTTTTTTTTCTTTCTTTTTTTTTTTTTTCTGGCTGTTGATTTCCTTTTCTTTTTTTTTTTTATTTTTCTTTTTCTTTTTTTTTTTTTTTTTACAAATTGTTTGTTGTCAAGTTGGTTTCCATATAACACCCAGTGCTCATCCCCACAAGTGCCCTCCTCCATGCCCATCTCCCCCCTCCCCCCACACCCATCAGTCCTCAGTTTCTTCTCAGCATTTTACAAACCCTTCGATATCTTCCAATTACCCTAGAATAAAGTTTTAATCCTTTACCATAGCTCATAAGGCCCTCCAAAACCCCAAGACATAGGGTCTCTGTTTATCTATCTATCTATCTATCTATCTATCTATCTATCTGCTAGCTAGCTAGCTAATCTATTTTTACATCTGTATCTATCAAGTGTGTGTTAGTGTGATAGTTATAGAATACTTACTATGATGTAAGTACTATAATGTTTCACATGCATTATCTTATAAAGTTGTCACTAAGTCCCTATGAGGTAGATAATATTATTTTTAATGATTTACAAATAAGTAAATTGAAGCTTCAAGAAGTTTAGTAACTTGCCCAAGGCCCCACAATTAGTATCAGAGACAGAACTCAAACCCAACTTGGAGTTTGACTCCAAAGTCTGTAGCTACTGCAGTGTATTCTTTTCAGTTTCCAGTTTCTTCACATATCACTCTCCATCTTGCTTTCTGTTCTAATCATACTGGACTTTCTGTTACTTTCTTAGGACCTTTATACATCTAGTTCCCTATACATAGATAAGCTAATCAGAAGTAAGTCCCTGGCATTCAGATGTTTCTTCTGTGGAAAATGCGGTCATCCCAGAAATAAGCCTCTAAGTTATGCCAACCCTGAAAGAGTTCCTGGATTGTTAAAAGTTTCGTATGAAATGCCACATAGCCCTGAACAGGAACAGCCTTCAGGTTATTGAAAGCTTCCTTTACTCATCCTGAGAGTTGTGTAGGACCAGACCCTGGGTGGTAGAACGTCTGTAGGTATTTAATACAACATGAGAACAGGCTGTAGCTGGCTTTTAGAGGTCTAAGCAGGAAAATATATTGGTTATCTTCAGTATTGGTCTCTTCATGATGAGGCCGGCATAAGAACTAGTCTCGGTGGCTAAAACTTTTTTCTGTATGTACTGAAGAGTTCCCAAATTGCTGGAAGTTTCTGCGTTAGAGCAGGAAAGACCCAGGATGGTCAAAGGTATAGTTTATACACAGCAGATAATATGGCATAGTAGCCAGCAGCCTAGACAGCTCTATAGTCAGTCTGGTGCATTAAAGTCCTAGCTTCTCCACTTACCAGCTATGGGACTTTGGGTAAGTGACTTATCCTTTATGCTTTTGACCCTCTAAGGAACAAATATCACATTTGAACTTACAGTATATGCTTGATTATATCGTCCTTATCTGACTATTTCCAATCCTGTCTGTTCCTCTGGTGTATGCCACCTGGACTGCCTGATTTAACTACCTAATTATTAAATTACGATCAGGTCTGTTTTGTTGACTCTTATATCTCACAGTGATAAAGACAATTTTATTTTTAAATGTTGTTTTCTAGGCACAAGTATGATTTTGCTTTGTCTTTCTGACACTGTCAAGCAATACACATGTCCTTATATCCTTTGCTCTTCACGACTAAAAAAGACAAAAAATAACATAGATAAAAGTTTAGGAGGGTAAGTACCCCCACAAATAGGTGCTCCTCAACCAGGAGATAATTTTTTTTACTAAACTCTTAAGGAATAAAATATTCCACTTTGCATTACTTTTTAAACTAGAAAGATCTAGTTAAGATTATTTTCAAGTTTATACACAATAGCTCTTGTTTCAGTTATCCTTGAAATGGCTACCACTTTGTAGTCTTACATACAAAGTTTTTGTTGTGTTTCTTGAAGCAATATTCATCCCTTCTGGGATTTTTAAGAGTTTTAAGGAAATTTCTATTTTTCCTCAGTATGTTATCTTAATAGGTATTTTGAACACATTGTATATTTAGTTGTGATTGGACTAGGTAGTACATGTTCAAGGTTTGTGCCTTCATATCATCTGGTTGAGATACTGTGAGATACACAGTAAAAAATATTTTATCTTAGGAATCATCCCACGTCCTTGCTCACAAAGGTTGTATTTTGACACTTGTAACTTAGAGACTTCTTGGGATTAGGTGAATGCTTGGCTGGGAGTTTTACTGGACTTGAAAAAGCATAATATTTTGAGTAAGACAGAAAAGGGAATTTCAGGGAGGCCAGCTAAGACCAAGAAAAGGCATAGAGGTGCCTGGGTGGCTCACTTGGTTGAGTGTCCAACTTCAGCACAGATCATGATCTCATGGTTACAAGGTTGGTCCCTGCATTGGGCTCTGTGCTGACAGGTCAGAGCCTGGAACTTGCTTTGGATTCTGTCTCCTTCACACTCTGTCCCTCCCACACTCACACTCTGTCTCTGTCTCTGTATCTCTCTCAGAAATAAATTTAAAAAATATTTAAAGCTTAAAAGAAGAGAAAAGTAAAAAGAAAAGAACAGGAAAGGGTAGGAAAGGGTAGGAAAGGAAAGGAAAGGAAAAAAAGGAAAGGAAAGGAAAGAAAGGAAAGGAAAGGAAAGGAAAGGAAAGGAAAGGAATAGGAAAGGGAAGGGAAGGGAAGGAAAGGAAAGGAAAGGAAAGGAAAGGAAAGGAAAGGAAAGGAAAGGAAAGGAAAGGGAAAGGAAAGGAAAGGAAAGTGGTAGGGAAGGAAAGGGAAGGGAAGGGAAGGAAAGGGAAGGAAGGGAAGGGAAGGGATGGGAAGGAAAAGGAAGGGGAAGGAAGGGAAGGGAAGGAAAGGGAAAGGAAGGGAAAGGAAGGGAAGGGAAGGGAAGGAAGGGAAGGGAAAGGAAAGGAAAGGAAAGGAAAGGAAAGGAAAGGAAAGGAAAGGAAAGGAAAGGGAAGGGAAGGGAAGGGAAGGGAAGGGAAGGAAGGAAAGGGAAGGGAAGGAAAGGAAAGGAAAGGAAAGGAAAGGAAAGGAAAGGAAAGGAAAGGAAAGGAAAGGAAAGGAAAGGAAAGGAAAGGAAGGAAAGAAAAAGGAAAGGAAAGGAAAGGAAAGGAAAGGAAAGGAAAGGAAAGGAAAGGAAAGGAAAGGGAAGGGAAGGGAAGGGAAGGGAAGGAAAGGAAAGAAAATGGAGTTATGATAGAACCAGAGAGAAAAGACAGGTCAAGCTTTTGGGTTCATCGTCTGTAAAATGACAAGGTAAGACTAGATGACCTTTCAGTTCCCTTCCAGGTATTATGTTGCATCATCCAAATCTTGGAGGGTGAGCCAAGGTACGGCCCTGGTACAGAAAGTCGGTCACCTTGAGGAGGACAATTAGTAGAGAACAGAAATTCAGGCTTGCTAATTGGGCAATAAAAATCTTACACCAAAGACTCAGGACCACAAAATGTTGCTCTATAATTAGGGGATCTGTGTGATAGGCATAAGGCCTCAGCAAGATATCAGCAGAGATGCTTAATACTGAGCCAAACACATTTTTAGTAAGGAATTTCCTACATGCCTCCTTCCCAGGGTCACTCAGAATAGTTTTCAACATAGGTGAAGGCTTTAATCTATACACAAAAACAGGAGTGACTGTTTGAAGAAATAGACTGGAAGAGCACAGGTAAAGATAATTCTAGATAATCACCATAATAGAAATTGTCTTTGTCAGGGATAGAAGATAAGTTCAAAAGGAAAGTTCCTACCTAAAAATTATGTTCTGAGTGAGTTACTAAAGGTCTGAAAAATTACCAGATTTTGTTTATAGGAAGATATTTTTTTCTTTTAGCAATACATTTCTTTTTAAATAATATTTAACAGACAGAGAGAGAGAGAGAGAAAGTGAGGTAGGGACAGAGAGAGGGGGAAATAGAGAATCCCAAGCAAGTTCTGTGCTGTCAGTGCACAGCCTGACATGGGCCTCAAGCTCACAAATGGTGAGATCATGACCTGAGCTGAAATCAAGAGCCAGACGCCTATCTGATTGAGCCACCCAGGCACACCAGCAATAACTTTCTCTTGAGATATATTACAAGATGTCTTATATTATGATGATCTTAAAACAAAACTGCATCCAATTTTGTAGTTTGCCATTATAAATAGATTTTAAAAGTCTGAATCTCTTAACATAGGTTTAAAAAAAATATCAGAGCATGTTTCAGGGTGCCTGGGTGGCTCAGTCTGTTGAGCTGACAACTTCGGCTCAGGTCATGATCTCATGGTTTCTGAGTTCGAGCCCCGCGTCAGGCTCTGTGCTGACAGCTCAGAGCCTGGAGCCTGCTTCGGGTTCTGTGTCTGCCTCTCTCTCTGCCACTTCCCCACTCATGCTCTGTGCCTCTCAAAAAATAAATAAATGTAAAAAAAGAAAAAGAAAAAGAAATCAGAGCATATTTCATCTTTTCAAAAAGTTCCTGAAATTCTGAAGTCCTGCTAAACTTATTTCTCTTCTTTGCTAAACCGGACAAAGGTCCAGCTATGGTCTCCAAATGAGACACAAAATCTCTGTGTTAGAAGACTGCGATTTATGAACTGTTTTTCTTTTAAGAAAGCTAGCAGTTGGTAAGAGCATGCTTACTTTTCAAACACACGTGAAAAGTCACCATGAGGATGCAAGCAGAAACATCTAGACGGTAGGAGACTCTATAGGACAAATAATTCAGTTTTGTTCAACAAAGAGGAGAAAATGTATGGAAAGAGAACCTATGAATAAAAAGAGACTTAAGATACATATTGACCAATTGCAATAAATGGACCTTAGTTGAAATCTTGTTGAAAAAGAAAATGGCTAAAAGTCAATTGGGGAATTGTGATTGGATACTTAGTGATATTAAGGAATTATTATTCATCTTTTATGTGCAGTAATGTGGCTATATTTTTTAAAGAGCCATCATTTAGAGATATATAATGAAGTATTTAAGGCTGTAATAATATGACATATCGGGTTTCCTTCAAAATAATCTGAGGAAAAGAGAGAGTGTTCGTGGAGCTGTAAGATAAATGATAGGTCATGAACAGATATTTGTTAAAGCTGGGTGATAATGGGGGTGCCTGGGTGGCTCAGTCAGTTGAACAACTGACTCTTGATTTGGGCTCAGGGCATGACCTCATGGTTTGTGAGTTTGAGGCCCGCATTGGGCTCTGTGCTGACAGCACGAATTCTGCTTGGGATTCTCTGTCTCTGTCTCTCTTGTCCCTCTACCGCTTATGCTTTCTGTCTCTCTCTCTCAAAATAAATAAGTAAACGTGTTTGTTTGTTTTTTATAAAGCTGGGTGATAGAAACATAGAGGTTCATTATCTTCTTCTTTCCACTTTCGTGTATGTTTGAACTTTTCCATAGTAAAGCACATTTTATTTTTTATTTTGTAAATGTAATTTATTGTCAAATTGGCTAACATACAGTGTGTAAAGTGTGCTCTTGGTTTTGGGGTAGATTCTCAGGGTTCATCGCTTACATACAACACCCAGTGCTCATCCCAACAAGCGCCCTCCTCAGTGCCCATCACCCATTTTCCCCTCTCCCCTACAGCCCCATCAACCCTCAGTTTGTTCTCTGTATTTAAGAGTCTCTTATGGCTTGTCTCCCTCCCCCTCTGTTTGTACCTATTTTTCCCCTCCCCTTCCCCCAGGGTCTTCTGTTAAGTTTTCCAAGATCCGCATATGAGTGAAAACATGTGATATCTGTCCTCTGACTGACTTATTCCACGTTCCTGCAAATGGCTTGATTTCATTCTTTCTCATTGCCAAGTAGTATTCCACTGTATATATAAACCACATCTTTATCAATTCATCAATAAGGCACATTTTAAAACAGAGATTTTCCACAAGCAATCAGGAAAGTGCTTCCTACTCTTTCTGACCCACCTGCAACAGTGAACACATATTCTGTCTCCCTCCTGCCATTATCCATGCATACCTCTGTGTGCATTAGGACCCACCCCTTCTTTTATTCAAAGATATCATTGCAATAATTCTCCTTTTTCCCACCTACATGATTAAGTATTCCACTTCTACTGGATCAACCCCAACCATCATATTAACATTGCCATCATTTCTAACAATAAAGAGAAAAAGTCCTCATTAGACACCTTGTATCCCCCTCCGATTACTGCCCCACTTTTTCTGCCCCTTTTAGAGTAAAACTCAAAATAATTTTCTACATTCATAGTTTCCAATTCCTCCCATCCCACTCCTTCCAGAATCCATTCCAATTAGGCTTTTGCTACTATCGCTCAATTGGAAATGTTCTTATTAAGGTCACCAATGACCTTGATGTTGTTAAATCCACTGATCAATTCTCAGTCCTCATATTACTTGAACTATCAGGAGCATCTGATGCAGTTGATCACTCCCTTCTCAAAAAACTTTCTTCATTTGACTTCCAAAATGGTGTAATCTACTGATTTTACTCCTTTCTTGCCATTCTCTCCTTCTCAGTATCCTTTGATAGTTTATTCTAACTTTCATTGCCTCTAAACAATGTGTTTCCCTAGAGTTTAGTCCTCCTCTTCTGTATCTACATTCTGTCTTCATCATCTCTACATTTTATATTTCTATCCTGAACTCTTCACCTAAAATTCACACTCCATTTGGATACTTAACAGACACAATGAACTTGAAAGTTCCACAAGTGAACTCACTAAAAACATGCTTCCTTTCTATAGATTTCCCCATTTCAGTAACTCCAGCCTTCTATTTGTTCAGGCTGAAACCTTTGGAGTCATTCTTTTTCTCTCCTCATTCTTGACTTCCCTCTTTGTCTCTGCCCCTCGTCTAATCTATCATTGAAATGTATTAGGTCTACCTAAAAATTATATCTAGAATATCTCCATTTCCCACTATCCATTGCTACCACCATGGTCAAAGCCATCATTATTTCCCATCTGAACCATTGTCATTACTTCCTAAATGGTTTCCTTGCTTCACCTTTTGCACTGCTATAGTCTACTCTCAACATAGCAGACAGGAACATCCTTTAAAAAATATAGGTCAAGGGGCGCCTGGGTGGCTTAGTCGGTTAAGCGTCCGACTTTCGCTTGGGTCGTGATCTCACGGTTCGTGGGTTCGAGGCCCGCGTCGGGCTCTGTGCTGACTGCCAGCTCAGAGCCTGGAGCCTGTTTCAGTCTGTGACTCCCTCTCTCTCTGACCCTCCCCTGCTCACGGTGTCTCTCTCTCTCTCTCTCCTAGAAATAATAAAATATATATATATATATATATATATATATATATATATATATATATATATGTCACGTCATGTCACTCCCATAGTCAAAGTCTTCCATGAGGTTTCCATTTCCTTCAGACAAAAAGTCAAAGTTATTATAATGATAAAATACTCATGATCTGA
The DNA here is from genome assembly GCA_017311185.1 of Proteles cristata cristata. Classification (NCBI taxonomy): domain Eukaryota; kingdom Metazoa; phylum Chordata; class Mammalia; order Carnivora; family Hyaenidae; genus Proteles; species Proteles cristata. The sequence continues at coordinate 28,429 of JAESUZ010002855.1, read as the reverse complement.
ACAACGCTTATCTCTGTGATTCCAACCACCACTGGCTTCCCTGTTATTCAGAGATGCACTAGCCAAATTCCTGTCTCAAGAACCTTATATTTGCTATTCCTTTACTTGGAATGTTTTTCTTCCAGATATCCACCTAGTGCACTGTTCCACCTCTTTCAGGTGTTTGCTTAAGTGATATATGCTCAGTAAAGTTTTCCCTGAACACCATATTTCAAATTGCAACCCATTTCCCAAACTCTCATCCTTCTTTCCTACTTCATCGCTATCTATCATACTACTCATTGTACTTATTCATTTCCTTAACTTTTGTCCCCTTTCGTTTTCAATAGGATGAACGTGATATGAAGTCATGTTTTTTTCTTCTTTTTTGTTTACTGATGTACTAATACTCAGTTCCTAGAACAGTGTCTGGCATACAGAAGGTACTCAATAGATATTCTAAAATTAATCAGTGAATGTATATAGAGAGTTAGGCTGGAGTTAAATCACACTAGCAAGGTTGACATATCCATTAAGTACAATAGTCACCATGCCTAGGACCCCGTGACACCTTTAAAGATCATGAAAATGTTTTACCTTATTTTAAAATCAGAAGAAAAAAAGAATATAATAATAATAATAATAAATATATAACATTAGTCTTTATACAAATGCAACCACAAAAGGTAATTTTTCTCATATTCTTAGGGAGGAAGGCAAAAATGCCCAGGGCCTATGAAAGTCCTGATGTGCTCTTGCATCCTAAGTTTTATAGGCTTAGTTAAGGAATTGAACTTTAGAATAAAAACGAACTAGCGAAGGTTATAAGAGAATAGCACAATGATTAGGTTTTCATTTTTGTTTTTTTTATTTATTTATTTTTTGGGATCCAGCAGAATTCGTTCTATGTTTTTAATAGTTTATTGTGAAATTGGTTTCCATATACCACCCAGTGCTCATCCCCACAAGTGCCCTCCTCCATGTCCATCACCCCCCTACCCCTCACCCCTAACCCCATCAGCCCTCAGTTTGTTCTCGGCATTCAAGAGTCTCACGTGGTTTGCCTCCCTCCCTCTCCGCAACTAGCTTTCCCCTTCTTCTCCCCCATGGTCCTCCGTTAAGTTCCTCCTAATCTTCCTATACGTGCAAACATATGGTATCTGTCCTTCTCTGCGTGACTTATTTCACTCAGCATAACACCCTCAAGCTCCATCCTTGTTGCTACACATGGCCAGATTTCAAGAAGATGTGGTTTATTTATACAATAGAATACTACATGGCAATGAGAAAGGTTTTCATTTTTAAAATATCTCTCTTATGGACATGAAAAGGATAGATTGAAGGCAAGGCCAGAATAAGTTAAGAAACCTGTTAAGAAACTCTTCCAGTGATCCAGGTAAGAGATGATGACAGACTGAAATATAATATAGGCCCTAGGAAATGAAGAATACAAAAAAAAATATTTAGAAGGTAGCATAAATAGGGTCTTTCAATGACTTATCATTGTGAATAAGCTAAAATCTAAACTCATCACAAGACCCTGAATGGTCTGGGCTCTGCGTGCCTTCAACTTCATCTTGTATTGCTCTCCCCCTCACCTACCATGATCCAGCGACAATGGCCTGCGTTCAATTTCTTTTATTTTTTAATGTTTATTTATTTTTGAGAGAGAGAGACAGAGAGACAGAAAGACAGAGCATAAGCAGGAGAGGAGCAGAGAGAAAGGGAGACACAGAATTCTTAGCAGACTGTCAGCACAGAGCCCAACACAGGGCTCAGACCCACAAACGGTGAGATCATGACCTGATCTGAAGTCAGACGCTTAACCGACTGAGTCACCCAGTCATCGGCCTTTTTTCAATTTTTTAAATGCACAAATATTTTTCTGGCTTCAGGGCTTTTGCCCATCTTTGCTCTCTGTGTGCTGCTTTTTCCTCACTTTTCTTCTGACTAAAAATTTCTCAAACTTTAGGTCTCAATTCGTCACTTCCTTAGAGACATTATGTAAGCACTCACACCCTTTCCTTCATAGCACTTCCCAAAATTTGCTTGTTAGTTTATTTATAATCTACATACCTCAACTAGAATGTAAGCTCCAAGAGGCAGAGACACACTAGGCAAATGTCTGGAAGGTGATAGGCGCTCAAAGATCATGAATGAATGGATGACTTGATGACATTTCGTTTGTTTCCAGTTTTTGGCTAATTCAAATAATGACTCTTTGAGTAGAAATGAAAGACCAAAAGTGACAAAGACAAGAAAGGAACAGGGGAAATCTCCAGAAATAAGTAATAAACAAGTAATAAAACGGCAAAAAATGCGTATCTATCAATAATGCAAATCAATAGTTTGCATTCAGGATGCAAATGGACTGAATACTCTAATAAAAAGACATACAGTGTCAGAATGGATAAAAACAAAACCATCTATATATTGCCTACAAGAGAGTCATTTTAGACTTCAAGACACCTGCAGATTGAGAGTGAGGAGAGAGAGAAGTATTTATCATGCAAACGGATGTCAAAAGAATGCCAGAGTAACCATTCTTATATCAGACAAACTAGATTTTAAATAAAAGACTGTAATAAGAGATGAAAAAGGGCACTATATCATAATAAAGGTTATAATCTAACAAGGAGATCCAACAATTGTAAATATTTATGCATCAACAAACATAAAGAAACTCATTCATAATAATACAAAGATAGTGGGACTTTAACATCCCACTTACAACAATGGGCAGATCATCTAAGCAGAAAATCCACAAGGAAACAATGGCTTTGAATCACTGGACCAGATGGACATAATAGACATATTGAAAACATTCCATCCTAAAACATCAGAATACACATTCTTCTCAAGTGCAAATGGGAAAATCTCCAGAATAGATGACATACTAGGTCGTAAATCAAGCTCAATAAGTACAAAAAGATTGAGATCATACCATGCATCTTTTCTGACCACAATGCTATGAAACTTGTAGTCAAACACAAGGAAAAATTTGGAAAGCCCACAAATACATGGAGGTTAAACACATTACTAAATAATGAGTGGCTCAACCAGGAAATTAAAGAAGAAGTAAAAAAAAAAAAACAACACGAAAAACGTGAAAATGCTTCCATAAGTTGGCTATTGTAAATAACACTGTTATAAGCTTAGGGGGTGTATGTATCCCTTTGAATTAATGTTTCTGTATTTTTTTTTTAAATACCCAGTAATGTAATCACTGGTAGAAGGATAGTTCTATTTTCAACTTTTTGAAAAACTTCCATCCTGTTTTCTACAGTGGCTACACCAGTTTGCATTCCCACCAACAGTGAAAGAGAGTTCCTTTTTCTCTACCTCCTCACCCACTTGTTTTCTTGTATTTTTTATTTTTTGATTTTAGCCATTCTGATGGGTGCGAGGTGATATCTCATTATAGTTTTGATTTTCATTTCCCTGATGATAGTAATGTTGAGTGTCCTTTCATATGTCTGTTGACCATTTCACTCATATGAGGAGTTTAAGAAACAAAACAAATGGGCAAGGGAGGAAGAGAGGGAAGGAGAGAGAGATAAACAAAAGAAACAGACTCCTTACTATAGAGAACAAAAGGATGGTTATCAAAGGGAAAGTGAGTAAGGGAGTGCGTGAAATAGATGATGGGGATTAGGGAGTACACTTATTGAGATGAGCACTGGGTGATGTATGGGATTGTTGAATCACTATGTTGTACACCTGGAACAAATATAACACTGCATGTTAACTATACTGGAATTAACATAAAAAATAGGCCATCATGAACCCTCTTGAATCAAATATTAAAATGAAGTACCAGCAAAGAAATAGAATGTATAAAGAAGAATCAATTTGAAAATTTAGAATCTAAAGATATGATAACCAAAAAGTCTAAAACCCACAAGACCTCACTATCTGGATTCAACAACAGAATAGATATGTTAGAAGAAGTTGGTGAACGTTAAGTTAGGCCAGTAGAATTGTCCAACTTGAACAGCAAGAGGAAAAACAGATGAAGAAAATGAACAAAGTCTCAGGGAACCGGGTGACAGCAAAATGTCTCAACTTTATATAATCAAAGTCTCAGAAGGACTGGAAAAATATGATGTTGCTGAAAGAGTATTCGAAGAAAGAATGGCTGAAAATGTCTCGAATTTGGCAAATTATCTGACATAAATATGTAAAAAAAGAAGCTGAATGGGCTCTCCACAGTAAATACCAAAAAATCTAAGACCAGATACATTATAATTTACCTGATTAATACCAAAGAAAACAACCGGAAACCAAAATTAAAGAAAATATTCGCAATAATTCCAAAAGTGAGATACTTAGGTATAAATTAAAAAAAAAATACATGTGCAAAATCTGAATGCTAAGAACTACAAAATGCTGATGAAATTATCCAAGAAAACCTAAATAAATGGACATACTGTGCTCCATATATTAGAAAAATTGAAATAGTAAAGATGTCAATTCTCCTCAGAGATCTATAGATTCAACACAGTATCAATCAAAACCCCAACGGACCTTTTTAAAGTTATAGGCAAGTTGATACTATGGGTAACAAGAATAGCTAGTCCAATTTTGAAAAAAAAATGAAAGAATGGTACTGCCCAATTTTAGTGCTAAAAAGCTAAGGTAATCAAGTCAGTGTGGAATAGGTGAAAGGATACATGATACATACACATAGCTCTATAGAACCTAATAAATAGGACAGATACAGACCTACATAAATATGGCCATTTGATTTTTTATAAAGGTGCAAAGTCTCGTTGAAGAAAGGACAGTCTTTTTAACAAATGTTGTTGGAACCTCTAGTCATTGATATGCATACAAATGAACTGCAACCTGGGGCGCCTGGGTGGCTCAGTCGGTTAAGCGTCCAACTTCAGCTCAGGTCATGATCTCAAGGTCCGTGGGTTCGAGCCCCGCATCGGGCTCTGTGCTGACAGCTAGCTCAGAGCCTGGAGGCTGTTTCAGATTCTGTGTCTCCCTCTCTCTCTGACCCTCCCCTGCTCGTACTGTCTGTCTGTCTGTCTGTGTCTCTCTCTCTCTCTCTCTCAGAAATAAATAAGAAACAGTAGAAAACATTTTTGACAAAAAAATGAACTGCAACCTAAATCTCACACTTTATATACAGACTAACTCAAAATAGATCATAGAAGCAAATGTAAAGCCTAAAACAATTAAAACTTTTAGGAAAAAAATAGATGTTTGTGAGCTGAAAGTAGGCAAAGAATTCTTAAAATCGATACCAAATCACAATCTATATAAGAAAAGTCCGATAAATCAGACTATCAGAATTAAAAACTTTTGCTCTGCTATATCTATGGTATATCATAGAGTACAGCATATGTACTATAAAGAAAAAGAGAAGGCCAGGTGACAATGGGTAGAAAATACCTACAAGTAACATATCTTATAAAGGACTTGCTCCACAGTACATATTTAAAATTTTTGTTTTTAATGTTTGTTTATTTGAGAGAGAAAGAGACAGAGCATGAGCAAGGGAGGGACAGAGAAAGAGAGGGAGACACAGAATCTGAAGCAGGCTCCAGGGTCTGACCTGTCGGCACAGAGCCCAGCACAGGGCTCAAACTCCCAAACCATGAGATGATGACCTGAGCTGAAGTCGTTGGAAGCTTAACCTACTGAGCCACCCAGGTGCCCCATCCACAGTGTATATTTTTAAAGCTCTGAAACTCAACAGCAAGGAAATAACTAAATTAAAAGATGGGCAAAGAACCTGTACAGACACGTCACCAAAGAAGTTATAGCAAATAAGTGCACAAAAAGATGTTTAACATCATTTGCTATCAGATAAATGCAAATTAACACCACAATGTGATATCGAAACACACTTATTAGACCAGCTGAAGTAAAAAATAGCTATAATATCAAATGCTGGTGAGGATACAGAGAAGCTGGTTAGAGGGTTCAGGTGATGACAGCACAAACTCCTTTACTATTTTTCCATCAGTCTTTCATCTTCTGTTTCACCTACCTGTGATCATTGTCTGGACCTATTACTTCAATAGAGGCTGTAAAATGGTGATTTTCTACATGTATTTCAACACTTCTTCTACAGTTTTCGTTTTGTTTCTTGTGAAAAGAAGAACTTTCTCTCATCAAGCTAGGGCTGTTTGGTTGTCCTGAAATAGTTTGTACAAGAAAAGCAGAATAAAATGCTAAGTTATTTTTCTCTCAATTACTCATTATCAGAGTAAGAAGTTGATATCTCATTTACTTCAAATGGTATCAAGTGAGGTTTTCCTTTGGGAATGGGGGGATTTCTCCCTATTTCTCTTTCTGTAGTCTTAATATTTTCATGATTTTTTAATATATCCCACGTGATTCAATTACTTCTACTTACTCTTATTTTTTGATGCTTTTGTGTACTTTTGACATGCTCCCATTCGTTTTTGATGGGTTTTGCTCACTGACACAATTTAACACAATTTATCTTATTTATTCCAGTTTTATTATGTTACTGAAACATAACCAACAGTGGAGCTATGTGTAAGTAAACGCCTTGGGTGTTTATAATTATAAAATCAAAACAATAAATAAAAGAACCACAAAATTAACAGCATTAATGTTGGGAATTATATTGTTTTTCCAAATCTAAATTACAGTTCACAACATGAATATTACTCCACAATGATAGTATACTGAGTGCAGCTAGTCTGGTAGGCAATGGGATGACTCACTTCTCACCACTTAATTCTAACTACCAAGAAACTGCATTATGCACAGCATACATGGTGTACTACCATATAATTTACAAAGTCTGACTCCATTTCAGATCAACCACAGATGATTAAAATGGTACTATCTGGTGTCAAGGTGCTTGTAAATATAAACACAAATGTTAAGTGTTGATAATGTATGACAGAGTTCCGTTATAAGGTGGTCTTCGAGATGACCCAGAATATGCTCATGCTCATTTACTTTAGATTATTTCCTTGGGAGATGATCAAGTTACAGCTAAAGACAGAAGGTTAACTTTTCATGGAAGAGGTTGATACTAGAGGGAATATACTAAGAACAAACTGTGATTCCAGAGGCATATGAGGAAAAAGAGACAGCAATATGTGGCATCTAAATATTCCACAGCAAAACACTATTAGTTGGCCAGGATAAATGGGTGAAGTAGGAGTGAAGTGAGCAAGGCGCGAAACAAAGAAAGCTACAAATTAAAAGAGTTTATAGCACCTAATTAATATTATTGGTCTTGGTGCTAACATGAAACTGCAAAAATGCTGAACCATGGATATAAAAACACTTACTACTGAAAATAATAGCACAGCCATCCTTAACATAGCATTCAATTTACTCCTCTAAAGAAATACTGACCAAATATCTAAAGGACATATATTGAATGGTCTTCCACATTGTTGGCCAGCTGGGATTCTCACAAGTCCCTTTCTGTCTTTGTCTGGGTGCCATCTTTGACTTCTAGTGGGAGTTGACAGCAATGTTAAAGCAGGAGAATGAGATAAGCAACTTCTTTGTTTCGTTATGCAAATGACCCTGTGGTGATGCAGACTTTGATGTAAAAGCTATCAAGTGGAGGGAAGAGATAATTGTAGCACGGAAATGAGTCAGGAGGCTACTGTACAGTCCCGTCGGTTGAGAACCTCAACTAACGTGAAAATGGAAGGGGGAGGCTTGTTTTGAGATAGTTTTGGCATTTGGTGATTTCTGATTTCAGGATTTGATGAGCGAATGACTACAGAGAAACTAGTTAGAAAGGTATGGCAGTAATCCAGGTAAGAAGAAATGTGAACCTGAATAGGGTAATGATATTAGGAACGAAATAAAAGGGATGAATTCCACAGATGTTAAGGAAGTAGAATTCTCAGAACATTCTGATGGATCAGATGATTCAAGAACGAGGGAGGAGCAAGGAAGATCCTCAGGTTTTATTTGTTTTTTTCTAAATAGTTTATTGTCAAGTTGGTTTCCATATAACACCCAGTGCTCATCCCCTCAAGTGCCCTCCTCCATGTCCGTCACCCTCCTTCCCGTCCCTCATACCCATCAGTCCTCAGTTTGTTCTCAACATTCAAGAGTCTCTCATGGTTTGCCTCCCTCCCTGTCCCTCCCCCCATTTCCTCCCTTCTTCTCCCCCATGGTCCTCCGTTAAGTTCCTCCTAATCCTCCTATACGTGCAAACATACGGTAGCTGTCCTTCTCTGCCTGACTTATTTCGCTTGTATGACCCCCTTAAGTTCTCTCCATGTTGCTACCCACGGCCGCATTTCATACTTTCTCATTGCCATGTAGTATTCCATTGTATACATAAACCACATCTTCTTGATCCATTCGTCCGTTGGTGGACGCTTGGATCCTCAGGTTTTATAAATTATCTTCCACAGTTTTTCACAAAGGTGATTGATGTTAAAACCCCCACATCTTTTAGTTTTCTTCCATCAATGTCCTATTGGAATTGCTGCTGGGAGAAGACATTTCAAGTAGTATTTGTCAGAGTCGCTAGTATAGAACACATCCCATACGGGGCTACCCTCATAAAAATACCTTCTTCATTTAGGAGAGAACCTAAAAGTATAGCACCTACAGGGGTTGGCAAACTACCCGACACAGGCCAAATATGGAGCACTGCCTATATTTTTAATGGCTTGTGACTAAGAATGATGTTCACATTTTCAAACAGTTGAAAAATAATTCAGGGGCGCCTGGGTGGCTCAGTCGGTTAAGTGTCCGACCTCGGCTCAGGTCATGATCTCACGGTTCGTGGGTTGGAGTCCGGTGCCGGGCTCTGTGCTGATAGCTAGCTCAGCGACTGGAGGCTGCTTCAGATTCTGTGTCTTCTTCTCTCTCTGACTCTCCCCTGCTCACACTGTCTCTCTCTCAGAAATAAATAAAACATTAAGAATTTTTTAAAAAGAAAAAAGAAAATAACTCAAAAAATAATTTTTCATGACACTTTAAAATGATACACAATTCAAAAGTCTGTGTTCACAAATAAAAGTTCTACTGGCATAGAGCCATGCTCATTTGTGTACATACTATGTATAGAAGCAGCGTATGGCTGCTTTGGGACTACAACTGCAGACTTGAATATTTGTGACAGAGACCCTATAGCTCTCAAAGCCTAAAATGTTTACTACCTGGTCCTGGACAGAGAAAGTCGCTGACTCCTAGTCTACCATGAGCCAGGTACTTACTATGCTAGGGCTTTCACGTCGTGCTTTCTCTAATTTTGTCAAATCCTTTAGTGAAAATACATAATTGAGAACGATCACATGTTTTACTTGTAAAATATTCCAATTATTTAGGCAAAGGTAATGAGTCACCTTCACTTATAATTTTAGGATCGTATCCTTTCCCTGTACACTGCTTTTCAATCCAAATGCCTACAGTACTAAAGCTATTTTTCAGAATATAAAGCCCTTTGCAAATACAACCTTTTAGTCACATCTCATCTCTCTTTCCTCCACCCGTCACCACTGAATTTCTCACTGCTCTCCCATTTTGTGCAGACACAAGCTGAAAGCGACACACTGAAGAGATATTAAGCGTTCGTTTCATTTAGGTCCCTTAGCCACCTTTCCTTTCTATGCCTTTCTCACTCTTTACTTTCTTCATCGAATTGTCTACCATTATGAAATATAAAAAGAATGAAGGGAGAGAGGGAGGGAAACTGCAAAACACACAGAGGTATTTTGGGAGGTGGCATACCTCTTATCACTCTGGACCGCCTAATTGGTCAAATTCTCGAGAGTAGGGCCGATTTTTAAATGTCTTCCAGCTTGTTTTAGAGGTTCAGTGAATTGCCACTCAGTCATTGATTTTCTTCCCCCTCCCCCTCTTCCTTTCCCTTGGGAAACCTGGAAAACAGAAAATCTTCCCACGGAAACTCCTCAAGGGAGCCCCAGGGTCCAAGCTCCTTTACTTGGACTCGCCTGAGCTGCACCCTCCTCCCACCCCCTGCAAGTCCCTGGCTTCGCCAAGCACAAACCCTGCTCGGGCTTCTTGATCTCCCGATCGTGCGCGCGCGCGCGCGCGCGCGCGCTCTCCCTTTGGCCCCCTACCCTGCAGCAAGGGCAGCGTGACGTAATGCAACCTCAGCAAGTCGGCAGCGATATAAAGAAGGACAAGGCGGCGCGCCTCCCAGACGCAGAGTAGCTTGTGATTGGCTCGGGCTGCGGAACCTCGGAAACCCGAATGTGAGGACCTTACAGATCCACAGCTGGTGACCCCCGCAGAAATCCGGAGCGCGGTCACAATCCAACTGGCGGCAGCGGAGGCAGCAGTGGCAGCAGGTAAGGGGACTCCTGAAGAGAAAGTAGAGGAATTTGGGTCCGCTGCGCTCAGTGTCGCTCCCGTGAGGGGAGAGGCTCACACCCAGCCCTGTAGTGTAGGGCGAAGGGAACAATGGAAGTGGCGTCTAGTCCCTAACCTTTGCCTCCCCTTCGGTCTGACAGTTTTTCTCCTCAGCTACAGCTGGTGACTGGAGGAATTGAGGGAAGTGAGTGTTTTTCCCCTCAGGCAACCTCTCCTTCCCTAGGCCAGAGCCCCTAGGGGCAAGAGCCGTCGTTTAGACCGTCGGTGGTTTAGGGTGACGGGAAAATGGCGGAAAACAAAACGGTGAATTGAAGAATGCGGCGTGCGCCTGCATTTTCTCTCGGCGACCCCCACCCCCATATTCCTTTCACTCTTGTCATTCTCCTACCTCTCTGCTCCCCACCCCGACCCGCTGCTTATGGTAACCTTGGAATGCGCGAGGTATGGTGGCGTTTGCGAGGAGGTGGCACCTAATCGGGCATTTTAGGGGGTAGGGAGCAGTCAGAGCCTGGGGGGCGGGGGGTTGTGCGGCAGTTGTCGCCTCCGTTAAAACACCACCATTTTGGTTCCCAGCCGTCTCCCATGTAGCGGGGCAGAGAGAGCAGGAGGAGGATGAGGGCTTGGGCAGCACCGCGTGGGTAGCAGCGGTGGCGACCGCTGCACCAAGTGAGAGGAGGGAGGAGGGGAATGGGTATTCTTGTGTCTTCGCCTTCTGTCTTTTCAAGGAGAAGGCTCTCTTGTTTGACTTAAGATCCAGTCAGATGGGTAATATATAAGAGGGCACGTGTGTGCGTTCTGCTCGAAATGATTGAAACTTGGCATGGCCATGGGAAGAGAGACTTATGCGGGAAGCGGGTTGCGTCCAAAGCTGCAATACTGCTACTTGCCAGAGCTCCTTTGTCTCCTATCTCTGCAAATACTACTTTCACATTCTCTTGCTCTGCTGCCTTAGGATTTCTCTTCTACCTCTCACCCTGTTTACATCATCAAGAAGCTAGGTCCTGAATGAGCTGTTTGGAGGAGACAGATGAGAGTAAAATGGTTTTTTGTTGTTTATTTTGTGATTTCTGCTCCCCGTACATCGACAGAAACATGTTTACTTGAAGCGTACTTAGTGATTACCTCCATTCAATCAGGATGTGAGATACACTCTTGAGAATACTGAGAAGCCCAGCTATCTATTGGCTATTGAATACTTAACACATTGCTGTTCTCATACCTCATTTATTATTGATCTTATTTCAACTTCCTATATGGGAAAAGGTGCTCCAATTTATTTATTGGGTATTCATACAGGGTAATACTTCCCACAGTAGTTGCACTATGTGTTAAAATGTTTACACTTCTTTAAGCGTTAGTGCAGATTTTTCTCTATCAATTTGGCAAGGATAAAGCTTGCCCTTGGTTGGTTCTCTTTCACTTTACAAAATAAGGTGTAGCTAGTGATTTTTTAAGAGAAGATTTTGGTTTAATGAAGTGGTCGAATTCCAGTTGTAATAATGTTGCTAATATGGTAGTAGGTACTTATGTCTGTTGGAATCCCTCTGGACGCTTTTTACATGAACAGATAGATTTGGGCATTTGAGTTGTTCTCAACCTAACCCTGCACGTTAAAGTGTAAAGAAAATTCTTAAATTGTGTAAGAGATTTGGTTTAAAATGTCTAATTTTGAATGTATTTTTACAATAGGTAAAAAGAACGTTTTTCCAAAGAAAATAACATAGTTCAGAAGGAAAAAATAACAAAAACCATTGCTGCAGATTTTATTTTACAATATGTAAGGAAATCTACAGTGTCTTCAAGACAGTCCTGTTAAGGTGACTAACAAATTAATCTTTTATCTTATTTAATAATTAAACAATATTAAGTGTTTAAAACATTTTAAAGCATTTGTAGTTGTTCTATTGGAAGAAATTGCTCTAAAGTTGATATAATGCACGATTTTAAATGTTAAAAATAAGTCCTTATGGCACTTTGATTTATCTCTGTGAACGTACGGGTAGTTTATCATGAACTCTCTTGGCCTCTGATGACTTCATTTTGGAGACAAAACAATGTGATATTTGAAAAATACAGCCAAGAGTTTCTAAAAATTTGTAATTTTGTTCATACATAAAGTAATTTTGTCCAATCATTTGATACACAGAAATGACACCTACTACTATAGGATTTTTATATGCACGATTCAAATGTTATACTCTTCTGCCTCCTATACAACTACAGAACTTTAAGGCAAGGCAAGAAATCTTAGTGATCTCCTTACTTAAGTTTAGATTAAGTTGCTTTACACGGCAGCTTGCTAAAACTTTAATGATAATCTCATCTTTTGTGCGGTATAGCCTAATTTATTAAACACTCCTAAATAAAAATGAGACAAATGTTTTATAAAATTGACAGATTACTTTGGTTGATATACCTAGAATCTTATGTTTGAATGAGAAATGCACCTATGTAATTGTAGGAAATATGTTTAATGACAGCATCTGACTTTAGGTTCCATACTGTCTGATGATCTTAAATATAGGATACGTCACTTGAAGTGAAATAGACTGAATCTTTGCTTTTAAAACTAGCTTGAAGCTAGCATGACTTTATTAACCATTAAGGAAAAAAATAAGTTGTACAATTACAAGTAAACGATATTCTGAAAGCAACAATTTGCTAAATGTTTGTATGTGATCTTATCTCTACCATATTTAGGAAACAGTCATGTTTCATGAGTCCTCAAAACTATGTGACAAGACAATGTAGTACAGTGAGGCCAGAAGTCCTTACTGGCTCAAAGAACTCCAGGGAAACTGGGATAGAACATTTTACATTTTAAGTAGAACCCCCGGGAGCCAGAGGTGCAACACAAGTTTATCTGCAGAGCTCCGCTACAGGGCTGATCTGGGTCTGGAAGAAATGGATGAGAACCACTGGATGAAATTCACTAATACTAGACACCTGAGTCCTCTAGTAATGTATAAATATCCCAAGTATTGTCTGTTGTCATCTTGTTCTTTTTCTTCTTTTATAACCTACATTTTAACTGGAATGTCAGTGCTACAGCTTTGTTCTTTTGCTTGCTTCTATCATTTCCCCTGTGGCTCCTCACTCTTACTGTGTCTTATTCTCCACTATCTGTGATTTATTTCATTTCACTTAGCTCTTCTTTTACATATGCTTTTCACATAAAGCATCTAATCTGTAATCTCGAGGTTTTGGGTTGTTTTCTTCTCTTTCATAATGAGACTTGCATACTTGGTTCTGAGGCATACTTTCCATTGCATTTTTTTTTTTCCCTCAGAACAACTGACTTTGACCTAAATGTATTTAAACTATTTTAAAACCATTTCTTTTACAGAGATTTGTGAATGAACTTTGCTAAGTATGGATTCAGGAGGTGGAAGTCTTGGATTGCACACAGCAGACTGTAGAATGGCCCATACCATGATTATGCAGGATTTTGGTAAAGCATTTTCTTTGTTGTATTTTTTCTTTCTTTTTTTTTTTTAAATCAGTTTTTTAATATCAAAACTGTTGAGGAAGGGGAGAATTTATGAAAAGTTGTTCTTTTGCTAGGAAAGTATATTTGTAGGGCTCATTTTCCTAAAGAAAAGCTATGTGTCAGTAGTCTACTTAAAAATCATTCTTAAAATTTTGTGGGAAGGCTGAACTAAGGAAACTTGGAATATAGTAGTAATGTGGCATGAACAATGAAAAAATTCAGCTTACATAATTAACCACATAAGTTCTTGAATATAGGAAATATTAAATTAGTTTTCTAAAATACATTTTAAATTGCTTTGTTAATAAAACTTTAGTCATTTCAAAGAAGTTAGATGCTTATATAGTAATTTCAGTCATTTCAAAGAAGTTAGATGCTTATATAGTGATATAAGAAAATCATGCATTAGGTGATTAATTATATTTTGATGCAGTATCTTCAGAAAGTTGTTTCTAATAGCATTACTTTTTCCTCTTTTTTTAAAAAAAGAAAAGATTCTATGCTTTTGTGGTCAAGTTTTTCAGTAGCCTCTTAACAGTGTTATTTTCATAAAGATGTTGAAACTCTATAACAGCCAACAGTGAATTTGGGAAGGGTCGATCTGAATTATAGAAGAGATTGAGGTATCTGAAATATTAGAGGCAGGGATAGGATGGTGGAGTGAGAGTAGAAAAAACAAATAGTAAATAGGGATAAACAAAAAACACAAGGCATTGTGGAATTGTCAAAGAGGATATTAGGGATGGAGGATTACAACTAGTGATACTTTTCTCAAATAAGAAAATGTTACTACTGTTTTCACATTAATGTGGTTGAATATGTTATTTTACCCCCTGTTGTAAAGCCTACAGTGATAAGAATCAGAAGAACTGTATTCTAGTCTCGGTAGTCCTATTAACTGTCCGTGTAAACTTGAGCAAATTACTTAATTTAGATTTGTGAGGGGATTGGACTAGATAACATTTAAGGTCCTCTTCAGTTCTATGATTTCATGACACTTCTGTCTGATGAATAAAGATCAAGATTGAATATGGTAGAAATCAAGATGACTATGTAGTTAATTGATGAAGTAGAAAGCAATCAGTGATTCATTCTGCTAAATAAATCAGAAGTCCATTGTATTGATTAGGAATTACTTAGAAGTGATTTGGGGTGAAAAAAGTACAAGTATGAATTTTACAAGAAGGACAAAGAATTCAAAAGTTAAGTTTTAAACAGCAAATGTTGTGAATTCATTGCTTGGAGGTAGTTTTTAAAATACTGGACACTTGAACTTCAGTTTGGTAAATAAGTTTTGGTTGAAACGTCGCCTTTAATTTTTTGCCTTTGAAAAATATGATATCTTATGTGGCGCCTGGGTGGCTGAGTCAGTTGTGTCCGACTTCAGCTCAAGTCATGATCACGTGGTCCATGAGTTTGAGCTCCGCGTCAGGCTCTGTGCTGACAGCTGGGAGCCCGGAGCCTGGAACCCGCTTCAGATTCTGTATCCTTCTCTCTCTGCCCCTCTTCCACTTGCACTCTGTCTCTCTCTCAAAAATAAACATTAAAAAATTAAAAATAAGATATCTTAGAAATGGAAAAATAAGTACAGTATTTTCTCCATATGATACAAAATTTAACATCCCCTGTAGCATTTGGTGAATTGAATTGCCAGACGCCCTTCACTCCTGAAGTTGCCTGTTAGCAAGTAAAGCCTGATTCCTATCAAAAATTGAAAATAGCGTCCATTTAGTGCTGGTGAATACTTCCTTGATGCTCCTTTTACCTTTTTTTTTCCTTCTTCCTCTTCAGTGTTTTAAGGTTTAGTTAATCCCTTATTACATCTGATACTTTACTTCCTTTTAGTTGCTAGGGAAGTAGAATAAACATATTGAAATACATTATGTACATCCTTTTTTCTTGTTTTTATTGAGATAAATATTCATATACCATACAATCCACCCACTTTAAAGAATACAATTCAGTGGTTTTATTATACTCACAGAGTTGTACAAACATCATCACTACCTAATTTTAGAACATTTTGTCCTTGAAAAAATAAAGCCTAATACTCATTAGCAGTCACCCGCTACCCTGCTCCAGACCTAGGCAATCACTAATAGTTCTATGGATTTACCTATTGTAGACATTCCGTATTAATGGAATCATACCATATGTGTCCTTTTGTGTCTGGCTTCTTTCACTTAGTGTAGTTTTTCAAGTTTCATTGATGTTGTAGCCTGTATCAGTTTCTCTTTAAATTTCTGCCAACGTAGAAACTATGTCAATATATTTATTTACACACATTCCCACTCTAGGCAACTGCTAATCTGTTGTCTATCTCTGTAGTTTATAATTTTGAGAATGTTACATTAATGATTCCATTTATACATTATATAGTATCATAACCTTTAGTAGTTGGCATTGATTTTCTGGAGATTCATCAGGTGTTGAATGTATCAATAGTCTGTCCCTGTTTTTTTTTGGTTTGTTTTTTTGTTTTTTTTTTTTTGTTTTTTTTGTTTTTGTTTTTTTTGCTGAGTAGTATTCCATGATAGAGATGTGCCAGATTTGGTTTTACCATTTATCTGCTGAAAGCACAATTGGGTTGCTTTCATTTTTTTTTGTTACTATGTGTCATAGCCACAATGACCTGTTATGGATTTTTATCTATAGTGTATTTTTGTGTAGACATATATTTTAATATCTCTGGGGAAAATGCCCTAGAGTGTAAATGTTGGGTTGTATGGTAAATACATGGTCAGTTTTTTAAGAAACTGCCATATATTTTTCAGAGTGGTTACTACCATTTTACATTTCTGCCAGTAGCATATGAGAGATCATTTCTTTGTATCCTCACTAACCTGTGGTGTTATGGTTCATTTATGTTAGCTGTTCTAATGTAGTGATATCTCATTGTGGTTTTTATGTTTTACATGAAAATAAAGTGCATTATTTTTAAGTTCTTAATTTAGATTTTACTAACATTACTTTCACTTACCCTCACCCCAATTCGTGGTTGGTGATGTTTTGTGTTTTTGTTTTTCTTTTGTTAATGTAAGCTCTACACACAATGTGGGACTTGAACTCACAACCCCAAGATCAAGAGTCACCTGCTTTGCCAACTGAGCCAGCCAGATGCCCCTGGTGATGGGTTTTATTGCAGTTAAATTGTCAGTGAATTTTTAAGATGATAGTTTGGCAAGGACGATTTCATATTTTGAAAATGTTTTATGTCATCTGATATAATTCAATATATTATAGTACTTTTTTTTTTAAATATTTTTATTTTATTTCTAGGAGAGAGAGAGATAGACAGTGTGAGCAGGGGAGGGTCAGAGAGAGAGGGAGTCACAGACTGAAACAGTCTCCAGGCTCTGAGCTGGCAGTCATCACAGAGCCCGACGCGGGGCTCGAACCCAGGAACCGCGAGATCATGACCCAAGCGAAAGTCGGACGCTTAACCGACTAAGCCACCCAGGCGCCCCATATTATAGTACTTTTAATTAATAAAATAACTTTACTTTTTTTGGATACTTGTTTGTATTATAGTGGCTGGAATGGCTGGTACTGCGCATATCGATGGAGACCATATTGTTGTTTCAGTTCCTGAGGCTGTATTAGTTTCTGATGTTGTCACAGATGATGGGATAACTCTTGATCATGGCCTTGCAGCTGAAGTTGTCCATGGACCTGATATCATCACTGAGACTGATGTAGTAACAGAGGGGGTAATTGTTCCTGAAGCTGTACTTGAAGCTGATGTTGCTATTGAAGAAGATTTAGAGGAAGATGATAGTGATCATATCTTAACTTCTGAGCTAATTACAGAAACCGTTAGAGTACCTGAGCAGGTTTTTGTGGCTGACCTTGTTACTGGTCCTGATGGACACTTGGAACATGTGGTCCAAGATTGTGTTTCAGGAGTTGACTCTCCCACAATGGTATCAGAGGAGGTTCTTGTAACTAATTCGGATACAGAAACTGTGATTCAAGCAGCTGGTGGTGTTCCTGGTTCTGCAGTTACTATTAAAACCGAAGATGATGATGATGATGATGATGATGATGACGATGATGATGATGATGTCAAGAGCACTTCTGAAGACTACTTAATGATATCTTGTAAGTGAAACAAAATTACATAATTACTTGGGAGATTGATTTATATATAACCTGGAAAGGTTTTCTGGGATGGAGGATCTATTCAATAAAAGACACGAGGATAATTTTTTTTGCAAAATATTTTTCTTCAAAGCTGTGTTGTTGAGGTGCTTTTTGAACTTGTCCATATTTTTAATTTACTCAATGAAAGTTCATACCACAATTAGGTAAATTAATGTAATTTATTAATATATTAGAACAGAAAGGAAGGTTCGACCAGAACATTAACTGATAAATTTTTAATGGTAAATATGTACATTTCAAAATGGGAAGTTTATTTTATGCAGCCATTGCTTGCTTTTTAATGTGGCAGGTACTGGAGTTGTCAGTGGAATTTTGCTTAGGAATTTAAGTATAATATATTAAGAAATGTGTAATTATTTTTTTATCAAATACTTGAAAAGGAAATCTTAAACTCAGATTGTATTCTGCAATTCTCCCTGTGTTTATTTTCTGTTTGTCTAAATATGTGTGTGTATATTTTGTGTGAAAAATACTTTAATGTATTTATTTCAGATTGCTTTATGATGTCTTTAAAACATTCTTTCTGAAGGAGGAAGATAGTAATATCTTGTTCTCATTTTAAGTGGTGGGTTTGCCTGAACAGCAATAGTAATAAAAATCTCATGATGAGCTATTGGTGGAGCATGAGGAAGTAGTGGGTCTGTTCTTTATAAAATTTGAAGGGATCATGCTGGAAGTAATAAAAATTAGATAAACTTCACTTTTTCATGTTGGATTTTTCTTTTCTTTTTAAAATAAAAAGGATTGATTGGGAAGGGCATCAACAGGTAGAGTAATGTGTATGTGTGTATAAAGTGATTGTATGTTATATGTATCAGTGAATTTAAAACTAAAAACAAATTATATTTAATTTGTAAATATGATTCTGAAGTATAGCATGTTAAGTTTTTTTCCTCTACAATCACTTTTGAAGGTGAATATTTACATTGTTTTTAAGGGAATGATTTAAGCCATTAAAAGACTGTCTGTGCAAATTGTTATTACATCTTTCTAAATTGATGTCAATTACTAAGGCAATTCCATATGTATATCAACCTGATGTTAAAAAAAAAAAAAACTATGGTTATGATTATATAAAATCGTGTGACAAAAGTTGGTTGCCTTTCTGTTACCAAAATAATATTGTGCCTTTAAAAGAGTACTTGTCAGGGTGACTGGGTGGCTCAGTCAGTTAAGTGCGGACTCTTGATTTTGGCTCAAGTCATGATCTCACAGTTCATAGGATCGAGTCCCATGGTGGGCTCTGCACCAGCACAGAGTCTGCTTAGGATTCTCTCTCTCTCTCTCTCTCTCTCTGTTCCTCCACCACTCTCTTTCTCTCTCTCTCCAAATAAATAACTAAACATTTTAAAAAAGAGTACTTGTCAAGTTGAACTCTTTAATATTAAAGTAGTTTAAAATTTAGACATTATATGTTTTGTGAATTGTCACACCTTAACATATCTTCTATGATTTGATTCTGTAAAATTTTTTTTTCTGAAAGAGTTTCTAGAAAACTTAATTCACAGTCTTTGTCTTTATATCCACATATGTCAAATAAAAAGGACTTCTATCTTTCTACTCTAATAGCAGTAGACTGAAGATTATAAAGAGTGTTGTATTGCTCAAATACTGGGACTGCTGTAGGATCATTTTAGGGGAAAATTAGACTGAAAATTAATTAACTCCTTAATAGTTAGTAAAGACAGCAACAAAAACAGAAAAACTTAAGCAGTTTTTTTATTGTGGAAAATGGAATGTACAAAAATTAAATTTTTTTCTATCATCCATTTTCCTACCACCCAGATCTTTGACCATTTTTATAATATTATTATACTCAAATTGGAACTAGTTACTTTTCCTTACCATTTTCATTCATTGTATTTTATTCTCTTTTGATTCAATTTTCCCCTTTCTTCCCCTTCATCTCTTAATCTTCACTTCATTTTCTTTACCTCTTGGTTTCTCTTGGCCATTGAATCTCACAGTAGTGAAGAGAATAAATTGCCTTACGGCCTCAGTGTTAATTTAAAAAGTCCTCTTCTCTGTTTTTCTTTCCAAGATAGAGATTTGCAAAATATCTAAGAGATAAGTTGAGGATTTAAAACAGACCTTTGTCTTATTCCTGGCCCTTTAATATTCCTATAAGGAACTCTTATCATAGGTAAGTTTTAGAGGTAGGGAATTTGTTTTCTTTCATGTCTGAGGTGCATCTGAACTTTTTCCCCTTTCAGGCCAAACGTCACAAATTGTTTATCTTAGCAGATGGTTAGGCTCTCCCACTTAGGCTAAGTAACCCGTAAAGTAATGTAGAGTAACCATATCTAAAATTATCCTAGCTGTGCTTTTTAAAAATAACTGACATCCCTAAGATCTTTATAAAAGCTTTATTGGAAGAGGGAAGTTCCATTAAATAATGAACCAATATAATGCCTTCAAATTGTTTTTTTTACCTATAAAATCAGTTTACAGCAAAACCTTGGATTGCAAGTAACTTGTTTTGTAAGTGTTCCGCAAGACAAGCAAACATTTCTAATAAATTTTAACTTGATAAACAACCAGTGTCTTGCGATATGAGTAGTACGTGATGCCGCACATCACATGATCTCAATTGAGCCAATGGTTCTTGAAATTCGCTTTGATGTAAGAGTGCTTTGGATTACAAGCATGTTTCTGGCACGAATTATGATCCCAAACCAAGGTTTTACTGTATATTTCTTTTGGGAACACAATCTTGTAAAAAGCAAAATGTCTTGGTACGATCATTATGGGAGATGTCATCAAATCTCACCAATTTCAAGGGTAAAAAAGAAAAGTTAGCACCTTTGTATTTTTTTAACATAACAACTTTATTAAGATATGATTCACATGCCATAAAATTCACCATTTAAGTTGTGCAGTGGTTTTTAGTATATTCCACAGCAATGTATAAACATCACCACAATCAATTTTAGAATTTTTTTCTTTGCTCTAGAAAGAAACCCCATGCCCTTTAGCAGTCACCCTTCTGCCACATACCACTCCCCCTCCTCTGGCAACCAGCAATCCCATTTCTGTCTCTATAGATTTGCCTATTCTTAACATGTCATATAAAGGAAGTCATGTAAATTGTGGCCTTTTGTATCTGGCTTCTTTCATTTAGTATATTTCAAGGATCATTCATATTGTAGCATGTTTCAGTATTTTATTCCTTTTCATTACTAATATTTAATTATAAGAATAAACATTTTATTTATCTATCAGTTGATAGACATATGATATTTCTACCTTTTGGTTATTATGAATAATGTTGCTCTGAAGATTCATGTATAAGATTTTGTGCAGGCATGCTTTCGGATTTCTTGGGCATACACTTGGGAGTGGACCACCTTTGCAATCTTAGTAACTTTTGTTTGTTTTAGTGCTGTGAAATACAAATTATTTACATATTCCCTGACCTCATCTCTGTAGTACATCAATATATTCTATACTGATAATAACATATCCATGATATAATTTTGGTAAATGTAACATAAAAGGAGTGCAGTAAAAAGCCTACTTAGTTTTTAAAAGGAATGCTATATTGAATTTTTAATCAAATTGTGCTATTGAGCTATATAAAAGAATATCAAACATTAACAAACTTGTCAACAATGCATCTTACTATTTTATGTTACATTTAGCACCAGGAGAATTCTGTGATGTGTATAATATTACTTCCTATTACTGTCTGGAATGTCTGGTGGGTTAAAAAAACAACACTGTGGGACTTGGATATTGCAGGCCTTATAAGCAAAAAGGTTAAACCTTAATTTGGAGTATTTTTAGTATTATTTGCATTAATAGTCTTTGAGGATCCATTTCTAAAATCACTTGATCCCCCATTAAATATTTGTTGCCTAAGTACCTTCTTTCTTTAAAATAGTTTATTGTCAAGTTTTTCCATATAGCACCCAGTGCTCATCCTCACAAGTGCCCTCCTCCATCCCCATCACCCCCCTTCCCCTCCCCCCATCCCCATCTGCCCTCAGTTTTGTTCTCAGCATTCAAGAATCTCTCATGGTTTGCCTCCCTCCCTCTCCCCAACTATTTTTCCCCTACTCCCCCATGGCAGCAAGGAAGCAGCAACCTGCGGGCCTATGTACTTTCTATACAAAGAATATAGAATAGGGGCACCTGGGGGGCTCAGTATGTTGAGTGTCTGACTTCAGCTCAGGTCATGATCTCACGGCCCCTGTGTTTGAGCTCCATGTCGGGCTCTGTGCTGACAGCTAGCTCAGAGCTTAGAGCTTGCTTCAGATTCTGTGTCTCCCTCTTTCTCTGACCCTCCCTTGCTCATGCTGTCTCTCTCTCTCAGAAATAAGTAAAAAAAAAAAAAAAAAAAAAATATATATATATATATATATATATATATATATATATAGAATAAATCTTGGTGAAGTTGATGGCTGATCTCTTAAAACTGCACACTAACGTTTTGATAACTTTATCATCTTCTATAATCTTAAAACTCAAAACAAGTTTGGTTACTCAATACATTTCAAAGTTATTCATTCTGAGGAATCTAAGTAGAAAATAATGGATACATTAAATCATGGATGACCTTAAGATATAAACGGGATCAGGATAGCAACAGTTACTTCAATACTTAAAGCAAAACTTATGGTACAAAACTACTGAGAAGTGACCCAAAAAATGAGTATTTCATTTCATGAGCTTTAATTTCTTGAATTGTAGTTTGAATTCAATTTGTTCCAGAAGTAACTATGATCACTTTAAACCATTGAATGATAATAAAGCACTATTGATTAAATGAGGGTATTTTCAGTATTTCATTAATTTACTATAAGTTATTCCAACTTAAGAAATTCATATTTTGGACTCTTTTTGAGTTTTTTTGGTATCTTGTGTGTTTACTTTCAGGAATGAGAAAACATTTTCTGAAAGCTTACCTTGCCTCTATTAATTTTCATCTGTGATGTCATTGTTTATTCAACATATTTATTTATTTATTTATTTATTTATTTTACAGATAGTTTATTGTCAAGTTGGTTTCCATATAACACCCAGTGCTCATCCCCACAAGTGCCCTCCTCCATGCACATCTTCCCCTCTTCCCTACACCCATCAGTCCTCAGTTTGTTCTCAGCATAATTTAAAAAGTAGCTATTAAATCGATATTATCAGATATTTCATTTTTTTTTCTTTCATTTTAGTCTGTCCTATTGTAGAAAAAATTGTCAGAAAATGCAGTAATAAGATTAGGGTCTATGTTGGAATGAAAATATTTACTCTGTTTATTTTGATCATTTAGGTCCTTTTTTTCATAGACAAAGTTTTTGAACTCTTAAATAGTATGGAATCATTTGTATTTAATCACAAAGTTAAAGTAGATTTGCATTGGAAAAAGAATTTCTGAAATTTGTTTTCCACCATTTTGAAAGGCCAAAAGAATATTTTTGAATTTGTATATATCACATTTAAAATGGAGGTAAGGGATATCTAGACTTTGACCTATTGCATACTAAGTTTTCTAGGCTCTGTGAAGTAATTGAACTTTAGAATAAAAACGAACTAGCGAAGGTTATAAGAGAATAGCACAATGATTAGTTTTCATTTCTGTTTTTTTATTTGTTTTTATTTTTTGGGATCAAGTAGAATTGGTTCTATTTTTTAATAGTTTATTGTGAAATTGGTTTCCATATACCACCCAGTGCTCATCCCCACAAGTGCCCTCCTCCATGTCCATCACCCCCCTACCCCTCACCCCTAACCCCATCAGCCCTCAGTTTGTTCTCGGCATTCAAAAGTCTCACGTGGTTTGCCTCCCTTCCTCTCCGCAACTACTTTTCTGCTTCTCCCCCATGGTCTTCCGTTAAGTTCCTCCTAATCTTCCTATACGTGCAAACATATGGTATCTGTCCTTCTCTGCGTGACTTATTTCACTCAGCATAACACCCTCAAGCTCCATCCTTGTTGCTATACATGGCCAGATTTCAAGAAGATGTGGTTTATTTATACAATAGAATACTACATGGCAATGAGAAAGGTTTTCATTTTTAAAATATCTCTCTTATGGACATGAAAAGGATAGATTGAAGGCAAGGCCAGAATAAGTTAAGAAACCTGTTAAGAAACTCTTCCAGTGATCCAGGTAAGAGATGATGATAGACTGAAATATAATATAGGCCCTAGGAAATGAAGAATAAAAAAAAAATATTTAGAAGGTAGCATAAATAGGGTCTTTCAATGACTTATCATTGTGAATAAGCTAAAATCTAAACTCATCACAAGACCCTGAATGGTCTGGGCTCTGCGTGCCTTCAACTTCATCTTGTATTGCTCTCCCCCTCACCTACCATGATCCAGCGACATTGGCCTGCGTTCAATTTCTTTTATTTTTTAATGTTTATTTATTTTTGAGAGAGAGAGACAGAGAGACAGAAAGACAGAGCATACGCAGGAGAGGAGCAGAGAGAAAGGGAGATCCAGAATTCACGTATCAGTTCTAGATGTCTTTTGGTGGAGTCTTTTGGGTTTTCCAGGTAGAGTATTGTATTGTCACAAAAAGTGAAAGTTTGAGCCTACAGCATTGCTCTCTCTGATTATTGTAATAGTGTTCTCTCCACCTGCCCAACCCTGGCTTCTTTCAAAGATTTTCTTTGTCTTTGACTTTCTTCAATTTTAATGTGATATACGTAGATGCAGAGTTTTGATATTCATCTTGTTTAGTGTTCTCTGAGATTCTCTATCTCTGCCTTGGTGTCTGTCATTATTTTTGACAATTTCTCAGCCATTACTACTTCAAATATTTTTTCTTCTCCCTTATCTACCTTTTGTAGTTGTTGCAAGGTTCTTGGGTATTATAGACTGAGTGATTTTTTTTCATTCGTTTTTCTCTTTGCATTTCAAATTGAGAAGGTTGTACTGACATTTTCCAGCTTATATTTGTTCCTCAACCAGTCGACTAAACCCATTAAAGATATTCTTCATTTCCGTTATAGTGTTTTGGTATGTAGCATTTCATTTTTGCACTGTCTTGGAGTGTCCATCTCTCTGTTTGCATTACCCATCTATTCTTGCATGCTATCTACCGTTCCATTTGAAGGTTTTAGCGTATTCATCATGATTATTTTAAGTTCCCTATCTGGGGAGAGGAGAAGAAGATGGCAGAGAGATAGGAGGCTCCGTACTTCCCGCCTGCATCTCTCAAGCAAAGAAAGGCTGAAGCCAAAGGACCTTGAACCTCAAGAGTCTGGGAGGAAAGGGGATGGAGTTTCCTGCGAAGATGGCATCATAGCGTGAGTATGAACCGGGGGAAATAAAAAAGGGGTTGGGACACAGAGGCGTGGAGAGGAGGGCGCCCCTTCTGTGGAGAGACAAAGGGAAGAGAAAGAGCCGCTGGGAAAGTGTAGAACTCTATCTGGAAAAGAGAAAAATTTCGGCCTGGACAGAGAGGAATCCTAACCTATCCTCCATGCCAGGGGACAAAAGGACTCCCCTCCGGGTCAGGCGGTATCCCAGGAGCCCAGTCGGCATCAAGGATTCTTCTTATTCAGGTATATTCTCCCCTACTCATTCTTATCTCTCCCCTCCTCTGGGCTGCTTACTCTTCTTATAGGTTTGCTTACACAGACATATTTAATCCATCCTCCTGATTCATGTTCTACACCTCCTTCTTAACCTTCCTCTGTCTCTCTCTCTCTGGAATAATCAGACTATATAGTTTCTGTGGGTAACATAATCTTCATTTCTTTCTCCTTGACTCCTGCCATATTCTCATTTTTCTCTCTCTGGATTAAGCCTTTTAGTCTCTCTACATAGGGAATGTTCATTTTCTCTTTCTGCCCACCCCTGTCATTTCCTTCTGTGTATATGCTCTGCCATCAGCACTGCCTCCACACTACTCCTTATTTGTAGCTGGGATTTCTGGTTTTATCCTTTTAGAATGTCGTTTGTTTTTGGTTGTTGTTGTTGTTGTTTTGAATTATTATTTTTGTCAGTTTACTTGCTTGTTTGATTTGTTTCTGCATTTGCGTGTTTTTGTTCCCTGTTTGTTTGTCTGTCTCTTTTCTTTTCCACAGCTACATCACGGAACAAACCAAAGCACACATGGTGGAGAGTCCAAAACATCAATACGAGTAGAGACATAAAATAAACAAAGGCACATCAAGAGAGACCAAGGGACATCCTTTAAAAGAACACTTCCTGAACAGCCAGGCCCTGGACAGTATATGAGCCTCCTTTAATATAGCAGTATTTACAACTGCAAAGCACATAACAAGCCTCTAAAACTTATAAGAGCCAGAAAAGTAGCCAAAATGACAAAACGGAAGAACTTCCCTCAAAAGAAATTCCAGGAAGAAGTGACAGCTAGAGAATTGGTCAAAACAGATACAAGCAACATAACTGAACACGAATTTAGAAATATAGTCATAAAATTAATCACTGGGCTTGAAAAAAGGCATAGAAGACAGCAGAGACGCTATTGCTGCAAAGATCGTGGACATTAAATATAGTTATGATGAATTAAAAACGCGGGGCGCCTGTGTGGCTTAGTCGGTTAAGCGTCCGACTTTCGCTTAGGTCATGATCTCGCGGTTCGTGGGTTCGAGCCCCGCGTCGGGCTCTGTGCTGACTGCCAGCTCAGAGCCTGGAGCCTATTTCAAAGTCTGTATCCCCGTCTCTCTCTGACCCTCCCCTGCTCACGCTGTCTCTCTCTCTCTCTCCTAGAAATAAATAAAAATATAAAAAAAAAATAAAAACGCTATAGATGAGGTGCATAATATGGACGCGGCCACTGTACGAACTGAAGAGGCAGAGAGGAGAATAGGTGTCGTGGAAGATACAATTATAGAAAAAGAAGAAGCAGAAAAAAAAGTGACATAAATTGATCCAGGAGCACAAAAGGAGAAATCAAGAACTGAGTGATGCAATCAAAGGAAACAATATCCGTATCATCGGATTTCTAGAAGAAGAGAGAAAGGGGCTGAAGGGGTACTTGAACAAATTATAGCTGAGAACTTCTCCAATCTAGAGAAGGAAACAGACATTGAAATCCAAGAGGCACAGAGAACTCCCCTCAGACGTAACTTGAATCGATTTTCTGCACGACATATCATAGTGAAACTGGCAAAATATAAGGACAAAGAGAGAATTCTGAAAGCAACTAGGGAGAAACAGGCCTTAACATACAAAGGTAGACACATCAGGGTAGTAGCAGACCTATCTACCGAAACTTAGCAGGCCAGAAAGGAAAGTCAGGAAATCTTCAACATGATGAACAGGAAAAATACGCAGGCAAGAACCCTTTATCCAGCAAGCCTGTCATTCAGATTAGAAGGAGAGATAAAAGTCTTTCCAAATAAACAAGAATTGAAAGAATTTGTCACCACTAAACCAGCCCTACAAAAAATCCTAAGGGGGACTCTATGAGGGAAATGTTGCAAGGAACACACGGTACCAGAGACACCACTACAAGCATGAAACCTACAGAGAACACAATGACTCTAAACACATATTTTTCAATATGTTTCAATTACACTGAATGTAAATGGACTAAATGCTCCTGTCAACAGACATAGGGTAGCAGAATGGGTAAAACAAAACAAAACAAAACAAAAAAAACAATATCCGTCCATTTGCTGTCTACAAGAAACTTATTTTAGACCAGAGGACACCTTCAAATTAAAAGTAAGGGGATGGAGAAATATCCATCATGCGACTCGAAGTCAAGGAGCACTAGAGTAGCCATACTTTTTTCCGACAAACTGGACTATAAAGTAAAGGCAGTAACAAGAGATGAACAAGGGCATTATATAATACTCACACGGTCTACCCATCAGGAAGAGCTAACAATGATAAATCTCTATGCACCAAATACGGTAGCACCCAAATACATAACATAATTAATCACTAACAGGAACAATTTTATCGATACGAATGTACTAATAGCAGGGGACTTTAATACTCCACTTACAGTAATGGATAGGTAAACTAGACAGAAAATCACTAAAGAAACAATGGGCTTGAATGACACAATGGACCAGATGGATTTGACAGATATATTTAAAAGTCTACATCCAGAGGCTGTGGATTTTACTTTCTGCTCTAGTGCACATGGTACATTCTCCAAGACAGATCACAAACTGGGTCATAAATCAGCCCTCAGTATATATATAAAAATAAGATCGTACCATGTGCAGTTTCAGATCTCAATGCTATCAAATTTGAAATCAATCACAGGACAAAGTCTGGAACACCACCAAGAAATGGAGGTTAAAGTACACGATACTAAAGAACAATTGAGTCAACCAGGCCATTAGAGGAGAAATAAAAAATATATACGGAAACAAATGAAAATGAACAGACAACAATCCAAATTCTTTGGGATGTAGCAAACGCCATCAAAAGAGGAAAATACATTTCAATCCAGGCCTACCTCAAGAAACTAGAATAAGTGCAAACAAAAAATCTAACAGTGCACCTAAAGGAGCTAGAAGCAGAGCAGCAAGAACACCCCAAACC
>JAESUZ010002854.1:0-58656 GCA_017311185.1 Proteles cristata cristata | reverse complement strand
TTTTTTATTTATTTCTAGGAGAGAGAGAGAGACAGTGTGAGCGGGGGAGGGGTCAGAGAGAGAGGGAGTCACAGACTGAAACAGGCTCCAGGCTCTGAGCTGGCAGTCAGCACAGAGCCCGATGCGGGGCTCGAACCCACGAACCGCGAGATCATGACCTAAGCGAAAGTCGAACGCTTAACTGACTAAGCCACCCAGGCGCCCCGCCTATGGCCTTCTTGAAACTCAAGTAGAACTAGACGTGAGGAGTGCTTGCCTCTTACCTGAAGTCTGTAGAAGGGATACTTTCAGGAGGACCACATGAATGTCTTAACATGTGTCCTGTACAGTCTAGTGTAATTATCATGAACACCAGAGAAACCCAAAGGGCATGAGACAAGTTGGCAATCTATTGGTGAGCCAAGATAAAGGCATTATTTATAGGGCTATTGATATTTCCTGAGCTTGTTGTGAGGATCCATGAGAGTTTTGGGTAGACTTGAGGGGTCATATCTGTATTATCTTTGGTTCTAAGCAATAGGGGCATCTATAATAGTAACAGTTTCACAGAGAGAAATTCTAGATCGTACAAGGTATCTAAGGGCTAACGATAGCCTTAGAGAAGGTCCCGTTCTGGCTACCATTGACCTGCTTTTCAACATCCTCTCTCTACCTTTCTACATTTACACTTTGCCCTGGAAGGCAGACCTTCGTGTACTACATCAAGGGCTCCCCTTTTGCCCTTGGCTGTCCCAATGGGAATCCACAGATCTGAGGTAAGAAGATTAGATCAGGATATTTGTTTCCTTTGAGGCTCCTCCACCTGTCATATCCATTCCCAAAGTTCTCCTTTCCTATTATCTTGACCTTTTCTGCATGGTTCTCTCCTTCTGGGTACTGGGGACCACCCCTCCTCTCATCTCTCATCTGTTGAGACCTAGAGATCACTCCCAATGTCACTAGCCCTGGGATACTTCACTTTTCCTTTCTGGTCAGACTCTGTTCCACATACAGTGCTGTAAACGGTCCTTTCCAAAGTAAACCTTCTTCAAATTATCTGGACTTGAGGTTGTCATCTGTATCCTGTGGGGCCCTGAAAGAAAACTGCTGATAAGGATCTTCAGAAACGTGGCATGCCTGAATCATACTGCCAGAAAGGCAACCTCTAGTACAGAGAAAGGGAGACTAAGATCCCTTGGTATTAGATATTCGCACTGCGTTACCTCCCCTCCCTCACCCTGCTCCATTCCCATTTGCAACATAAACCTTAACTAACAGGTTGGGAAGAGGCACAGAAAGACAAGGTGGGGAAGCAATGTACCCCTTTCATTGACTTCAGGGGGAGGATAGGAGCTTTAACTTTATTTCACATTTGGACTTTTAAGTATTAACATGGAGCTAGATATTTCAGTTTGTTCTCAGAGAACCTGTATTACATAAGAATGATAAAAAAATCCACAAGGACTGCAGCATTTTTTTCCCTTCCTCAGAACTAGAGGAAGAAATAGCCAAACTGAATAAAAGAAAGGTTCGATGAAACCAGAAATAATAATAAATGTGCTTTATCATTGCTTTGTGCTTATGCAGGGTGCTGGCTGCATAAGTCACAAAAAGGTGTACCTGCTTCTCAAATGGACAGAAAGGTTCAAATCCTCCTTGGGAAATTGTACCGTGCCTTTCTTTAACCAAGAGTTAAGACTGCTGAACCACTTCCCTGCTTACTAGATGAAGACACGTTTGAGACTGCCAAGCAGTTATCCCTTCTCAGCCTGCTCTCATACTTCAAGAGGACCATAAACAGCGCGTTCTCCCCATGATAATTAAAGCCATCGTTGGCACAGACTGAGTTACAAGGACCACGTGACTGTTGGTCTAATTCTGTTCCTTGGCAATAAATAGTTGGGTTGGGGAAACCCTACGTGTGGTTCCCCAAGGTTGCACCACTGGGGGGTGGGGTATAGCATATGGTAGAGAAGAGTCAAGGTCTGGATGGAGTTCATGATACCTACTACCACATTGCAGGGGAGGAGTAAGAGTTATATGAGAGGAGGAACTGTGGAATTGGTGGCCTGGGGCACTTCAGCTTAGGTAAGTGTCAAGTGCGAGTCTGGTTAGATGGTCTAGCAGGCTGTTTTGTGGATAGGCAGAGGCACTGCCTTTTCCGTGACAGGCTTACCTATAGCAAAAAGGAACGTGACTAGAGAGGAGGTGGTGGTGGATGAAGCGCAAGGGATTGTGGATTATTCTGTCAATGACATTTCTTCGTCCACAATATATGGCTTGATGAACTTGGTCTCTATAGGAGTTAGGATAGCCATCGATCTGGTGTTTTCATTATTTATATGTTGCAGCCTAACATATTCCGCAGAGTCCTAAAGGCAGCTTGCTTCATACTGTTCCATATGGCAGAGTCTTAGTGAGCTTCAGATTTCTTTAGGGACTAAGAATAAGCAGACATTTCATTATATGACAGGTATGCACTGCTGAGATCCGTGCTTCATGATTATAAGTAGTTGGTTAGTCAGAGGTAGGGAATGTGAAGTCAAATAATGCTGCGCACATGTGGGGGTGATGATTTAAAGGCCTTTAGGGATGCCTGGGTGGCTTAGTTGAGCCTCTGAATCTTGATTTCGACTTAGGTCATGATCAAGGTGGTAGGATCCAGCACCAGTCAGGCTCCTCACTGACAGTGCAGAGCCTGCTGGGGATTCTCTCTCTCTCCCCCTCTCTCTGCCCCTTCCCCGCCTGTGCTCTGTCAAAATCAATAACAAAATATTAAAAAAAAAAAAAAAAAAAAGATGTTAACCACTCTGCTTATGCAACTTGTGCCTTCAGTGGCTGGAAGTGAAGCTTGACACCTGGGAATTGGGACCCGCTAGGCCACCAGGCAGAAAATTAGGCTTCATACTGGCCATGGAGCCTGCTTAGGATTCTTTCTCTTTCTCCCTTTGCCCAGCTCCCCCGCTTGCGCCCTCTCTCACTTTCTCCCCAAAATAAATAAAATGGAAAATAAAAAAAGAAAGTCTCTATTCTGTTTTAAAAAAAAAAATAAAGGCTTTTAACCTGCTATTTCTTCTTTGATACTTGACAAAATTTGCTGCATGGGACTTCTATGATTTTGAATTCATTTATGTTCTCTTTTCTCAAGTTCTGGCAACTATTGATTGGCCTCTGGTTCTGCTGTTGCTGCTGATCCCTAGTTGATTTCATGTGGAATATGAATTTGAGTTAATTGATATTTTAATTGTCCATTTTCCAAGCATGGAACTCCTGTATTTAGCATGAAACTACTGCTTTCTTTTGTAAATATTTACTTCTAATTTTCAGACTTGTTATTATGGGGCACCTGGGTGGCTTAGTTGGTTAAGTTACTGACTTAGGGCCAGGTCATGGTATCATCGTTCGTGAGTTGGAGCCCTGCGTGGGGGCTCTGTGCTGACAGCTCAGAGCCTGGAGCCTGCTTTGGATTGTATGTCTCCCTCTCTGTCTGTCCCTCCCCTGCTCTGTCTCTCTCTCAAAAAAAAATTAAAAAATTGTTATTATAATTAATAGTACTGATTTACTCATCCCAATGGTATTTATTGTGTTTCTTAATTATTAGCAGTGGTTATACCCAATGATACATAGAAAAGGCTACACAGCTAACATTTATCTTTATTAAATATCAATTTTATATACACACAAAGTAATACCCATATATATATCAAGTATATATGTAAGTACACATACATATCTTTTTTATCAAGTATATTTTAATCAGTTTCATTGAGATATAAATTTCCATAAAATGAATCCACCAATTTTAACTGTACAATTTGATGAGTTTTGACAAATGTAGACAGTCCATTTGACCATCACCATCATAATGATATATTTCTGTTATCTCCTCAATTTCCCTCCTGACTTTCTGCGGTCATTCGCCTCCTACCAGTTCCAGGCTCTGGTAATCTTAGATTTATCTTCTGCCACTATAGTTTTGCTTTTGCTTCCATTTCATCCTGTGGTTAGAGTTTTGTGTTTGACTTTTTTCACTTATATTGCTTTTGGGATTCATCCATATGGCTGCATAAATTAGTAGTTGGTTCCTTTTCATTTCTGAGTTGTATTCCATGCAATGGAATACACAACTGGTTTACATATTCCTTGGCTGGTCAACAACATTTAAGTTGTTCCCTATCTTTGATTTGCCTATCCATTTCTTAACAGTTTCTTCTGATTAAGAAGTTTTTAATTTAGATGAAGTCCAATGTATCATTTAAAAATGTTTGTTATTTTGTATAGCCCTTTAAGGAATATTTTTTCTATACAAGGTCACAAAGATTTTTATCGTATATTTTCCCTAGAAGTTTGGTAGTTCTTTTTTTTTTTTTTTTTTTAAATGTTTTATTTATTTCTAGGAGAGAGAGACAGATGCATGAGCAGGGAGGGTCAGAGAGAGAGGAGTCACAGATTGAAACAGGCTCCAGGCTCTGAGCCGGCAGTCAGCACAGAGCCCGACGTGGGGCTCGAACCCACGAACTGCGAGATCATGACCTAAGCGAAAGTCGGACGCTCAACCGACTAAGCCACCCAGGTGCCCCATAAGTTTGGTAGTTCTAATTCTTCTATTTAGGTCAGTGATAACGGTCCAATTTCATTTTTATATGTTGCTTGGGGTATATTTACATTAATATTATATGTTTATATATATACATATCAATATTCTATTTATCAGTACACAAATATGTTTGTAAATATTTGCATACAGATATTTAATTTTCTAGCTACTTTTTTGGGGAAAAAAAAAGCCTTTCCCTGTTAATTATCTTAGCATCTTTGTAAAAAAATAAACTGACCATATATATACAATTTTTTATCTAAAAACATCTCTTCCATTCCATTGATCTTTACATCTTTCTTCATGCCAACACTATACTATTTGGATTACTGTAGTTTTTGAAATAGATCAAGAAATTTGACAATATGAGTTATTCACTTTTCTTCTTTGTTTTCCACATCATTTTAGTTATTCTAGATCTTGTGCATTTCAGCAATCGCTGTATAATTAGCTTGTCAAATTCTACCCAAAAAAGCCAACTGGGATTCTGTCTGGTTGTTTGAATCTATTGGTCAGTTTGAGACAAGCTGATGTTGGAGACAATGTGAATGATGCAGAGGAAACTGTGAGTCCCTAGTAGTTTCAAGGGAATGTGAGAATAGGGTAGGTTTGGGTATGTGGGGTTACATCTGGATGATAAGATACCCTGGGATAAATGGACTCTTAAAAACCAGGACAGTGATGTAGGCTAGTTTACCTCTTTATTCTGAGGTGAATATTCAGTGCTAATAGTCATTTCCTCCTCTCAGGCAATTGGAAATGGGAAGGCAAGTGGATCCGCTTCATGGTGATGTTGCAAATATGGGTTAGAGTAGGAGCCATACTGATAACCATATGTACACGCACGTAGTTCTATGGGCCTCACTTCAATGCTGCTTGTCCTGAAGGGTAAGAAGCCTAACACTATGGTAAGAGCCAAGGGAGTGACATCCCAAACCTTGGTTCATAATCACTGTGGAATCAATAGTGCCTGAAGGAAATCATTGGATTTCTTAGTCTGGTGCATTGGCTTGGATCATATGATATTGTCCATTTCATAGGCTCTGCAGCTATGAGAGGTCAGAGTCTTTCGGCTGCACTTCGTTAAACAGATGTGCACAGAAGGGAAGGGAATCATGCTGTCACTGTGGAACTAAGCCACAGCCCTGTCCAACTGAAGGATGGAAATGGAAATGGAAATGAGGGGATAATATGCGTCTCTTACACACATTCTTCTCAAGTAAAAGAAAGATCAAGCAGATGGTCAAGTTCTTGTTGTTGACTGTGATCCTGATGAGCTGGTTTTATGAGGGACACAGGTTGTGAATGTAATATAAGTTAAACCAAATGAGCTTCCACCAGCAGATTTGGTATTTCTTAAACCTTTGAGCCTGGTAGACATGTTTCAGAATGAAGGGGTCTGTGTACACTTCCACAGGCAAAAACTACATCCCTCCACATAAAACTTCCAGGTTTGGAACTTGCCCTTGGAGATGCAGAGCACCCTTTCCCAAAGAATACAGGCGTGATGTACATGTATAAGTTCTTAGGAAGGTTCTCTGTAGGGACTAGGTGGAGCCTATGATGGGGTGAATCACACCAGAGTACATCACAGAAATTTGGCCGATGAGATGATAGGAAACCAGGAGGAAAATTGAGGCATGTTGTTGCTTTTGCTTCTCAAAGACATGGTAGGTCATGGATTCTCGCTGAAAGGTCATAACTTACCCATATACAGGCAGTCGAAAGCTGCCAATGAAGACCATGGTCAGAACAAAACTTCCAGCTTTACTATGATTCCTAGCCAGCAGAAAGGGGAACACATTGGCATAATCACATTCAAATTAGAGTTTGATTTCAATTGATCAGAATTGGCTAGAGGGAAAAATGGCTCCTTGGTCTAAGCTGGTCACATCATTAGGGTTAGATAAGTGATCAGAAGGCCACACGCTGCACCTTCAGTATGTGATGTGGACCTCACTGGCCATCTCTGCAGGGCAACGTGGCACCGAACAGTCATCAAACCTGAACTCTCATCATTGGAATTTGTACGAAACATTTAGAGATCTTCTCTAAACCAAGGCGAAGATTCCAGGCTGTCGCTGGCCATTGGCCTTCCAAATGGATACAGGCGGTGCCCTTTGGTGCCCTGAATCCATCGTATCCAAAACTCCAAAGTGCAAAATTAATAGTGTTGGGTCGAGGCCATTTTTGAAGTAATGCTTCCCGAGCCTCGTGTCTTTGTCCATTCAGGCCACTATAACAAAATAACCACAGACTTGGTAGCTTATAAACAACAGAAATTTATTTTCCATAGCTCTGTAGCCTGGGCTGTCACTCAGATCAAGGCATCAGCATGGTTACAGTCTGGTGAGGGCCCTCTCGTTCATAGCCAGGGCCTTCTTGGTTTGTCCTTATATGTAGAAAAAGGCTAGGAAGCCCTGTGGGTGTCTTTGAGCAAAGGACACTAATGTCATTCATAGAGTCTCCACCCTCACGACCTAAGCACCTCCCTGTCCCCCCACCCTCTAGTACTCTCACGTTGGGTGGTAAGATTTTAGCATGTGAATTTTGTGGAGAACACACTCAGACAGTAGCACCTCAATAATATGTGAAACCTGCCAAATAATTCGCCTGTGAACTGCAATCCTCTCCAAATATCATATGATACAAATAGGTTAGCCTTAGTAAAGCAAAGTCCATATTTTAATGATTAAAAATGGTTTCTTGCTGAAAGCTCCCTTAGGCCAAATATTAGTACTTGGAAAAAAAATTTTTGAAAACCCTTCTGGCAAGAAGACCTTAAAAGTAGATATTTTCCCCTTCTTCCTTCTTTTTCTTTTTCTTTTTTCCTTTCTTTCACAATAAAAGTAGTAATTACAAAGTTTTAAGCATTTACTACACCCTTCAGATTTATGATACATTTTTATGTTTAATGATGACTTTATGTGAAATATATTGTTATTTTTAATTTTTTACATGACCAAATGTCGTTTCAGAGAGGTTAACAAACTTGCTGCGGGTCACAGGGCTAGGAAGTAGCCGAAGCGCTTCAACGTTGCTATGCCATGAAAACTTTGATCTTTTTGGCCCTTGAATACTTGGCTCTTGGCATTGAAGATCTGTGGCATTTGATACTTACTAGCCATCAGTCCTTTACACTGAGCAGTAGAGGACACGTAGAGAGTTTTCAAATGCAGATTCTCTCCTCCCGGGGCTCCATCTGGTGAGTGAGAATGGATGTGGTCAAAAATAACAATATAAAAGGAATTAACTTAGAAGAGGCAGATGAGCTATATGAAGGATACAACACCATAGGAGGCTAGTTGTTTGTCATGAAAGGCTTTGTGGGATACAGAAATTTGAACTTGATCTTTTAAAAAATTTTTTTTATGTTTATTTATTTTTGAGATGAGAGAGAGAGAGAGAGAGAATCGAAACAGGCTCCAGACTCTGAGCTACCAGCACAGAGACTAATGTGTGGGACTCAAAACTCCTGAACCATGAGATCATGAGCTGAGACGAAGTTGGAGACCCCACTGACTGAGGCACCCAGGCATGCCTGAACTGATCGTAATGAGAATAAGGGCTTAGATGTGCAGTGGTTGGTGGTATGTGGAAGGCATCCCAAAAAGAAGATAACTACTAGGATTTAGTACCTTTTCGCTCTAGTAGATAGGAATCCTTGGTTTCTGGTTTAGATGCTGGTCTAGTCTTAGCCCTTCTCTGTTGGTC
Source organism: Proteles cristata cristata (assembly GCA_017311185.1). Lineage (NCBI taxonomy): Eukaryota > Metazoa > Chordata > Mammalia > Carnivora > Hyaenidae > Proteles > Proteles cristata. The sequence continues at coordinate 50,366 of JAESUZ010002854.1, read as the reverse complement.
TGTGCCCCAGAAGTCTGATGTGTATTGACGTCATCAGTGGAGTCCCATATTTGGTGGATTCCTGCTGGACTAGGCCATTGGACAGCTCTAACAGTAGATCTGAGGAAAAGAGGAGAGTGAACTTCTTAATTCCCTAGGCATCCCCTGTAGAAAGGAGTCACCTTGAATTCCTAGATCTAAAACCCAAGGTCACTTTGCCTCTCGCTGCAATTATACACTTTGTCCTCTCAAGTTCTGATAACTGCTTCCTCCCCTTACGACTGCATTCTTTCTTAGGGTTGTTCTATCCCCACGAATTGGAGTGATTTTAACATTACTGTTTTGAGTATATCATCTCTTCTCTATTAGGAGCCTATCTAATACAACCTCCTGCTTCTGTTTGCCCTTCTTTCCTATGACATAGGTTGCAATGTTGCTATCAAGGAACCCATAGTATTCTACATTTCTTCGTTGATTTATTTCTGAGCTCTTGTTGATGTTTTTCTTCAGTGTAGATGCCAAACCAGTGCAGGTAATGCATTGCATGTGACTTTATGGACCACAGGGATACCATGAGCAACGTCTAGCATGAGCAGCTACTGCTGAAAACTAGTTTCTTCAACAGAACCTCGTTGCCACTTCTTAACACTGCCAAGTTCATGAGTGGCTGTGATTTGTCTGAGGATCCTGCATCCCTCTGTATAGATAGAAAATACAGAGGAAAGCTGGTTGTATATTCCTTCATTTCTCTTGCATTACCCTTGATCTAGAAGATGAGTTTCACAGAGACCCATCAGCTGCATGCACTTATTTGCTCCTAACTCTGGGCAAAGAGGAGATTGGCACCACCTCCAAGTCCCATGTGAGTAGCTGAAGTCTGTCCCCTGGCATAGTCCCTAAGGTGCTTTCTCCTGTCCATCCCGCCATATTAAGCCATAGCAAGGAAGGAGATTGGGTATAGAAACGGAGAGGCTCTGCCCCTGTTTCTTGACCCTTGACCCTTTCCGCTAGTGGCATCACTAAGCAGGCTGGCAGATGTGGCACAAACTCCATTCCCCAGCTCCTTTGGGTATCTGGAGGCTATATGGTGACACCCATGTTGTGGAGATAATAGTACCAGTTAAAAAAAGAGATATGTGGGACACCTGAGTGGCTCAGTCAGTTGAATTGTCTGACTTTGGCTCAGGTCATGGTCTTGCAGTTCGTGAGTTTAAGCCCCGCATTGGGCTCTCTGCTGTCAGTGTGGAGCCTGCCTCAGATCTTCTATCTCTCTCTGCCCCTCCCCTGCTCACATGCACTCTCTCTCTGTCTCTCTCATTAATAAATATTTTTTAAAAATTAAAGAGGTATGTACCATTTATGTTTTGTAAATCCCATCTCTTTGCCAAAATGAACAGGATCAGAAACACTTAGTGCTCCCCAAACCCCACGAACCTTATCTGTACTTAGCCGAATGCATTTCTCCTGTTCAAATGATTTAAAAAGGAGGCTCTTTCATTGTGCACAGGGGTGTGGAATCAAAGTGGGAGGGTGTGCAGGACTTTACTGGGGTCCCTTGGTTACTAGTCCTGCTGGCTTGGCTCAACATCAGGCTTCCATCCCCACGAGCTTATTGTTCGGCTCCCACCTCAGTAGTAGGATGCCTTTGACTCTGAGATTTTCACCTTGCCCTTCTTTTTATCGCTGATCCCCCTTCATTATATTCATTCATTCACATGAGCACCCATCCACCTGGTAAATATATTGTCTCCACCGAAAACCCCTGCTTTGAGAAGTGATGACGCTGCCTTGGATTTGACTTTTTTTTTTTTTTTTTTTTTTTTTATTTCTAGGAAAGAGAGAGAGAGAGAGTGAGCAGGAGGGTCAGAGAGAGAGGGAGTCACAGACTGAAACAGGCTCCAGGCTCTGAGCTGGCAGTCAGCACAGAGCCCGACGCGGGGCTCGAACCCACGAACCGCGAGATCATGACCTAAGCGAAAGTCGGACGCTCAACCTACTAAGCCACCCAGGCGCCCCACCTTGGGTTTGACATTTAAAAGTCTGGTTTTAGTTAATGCATTGCAAGTGGTCGTCAGCCTGTCGGCTGCTGTCTCGGAACCTTTCCTCAGTTTCCTCATAGGCATTCTGGAGGTTAATCACATCTTCTTCAAGAGTTATTAAGGTAAATCTGGGAAGAATCATATATGTGTAAGCGGTTACTATTTTTCTACTCTCGCTACTCCTTGTCCTGCCCAAGAGTTTGTCACACTGTCTTTGACAGCTGGCTTGTTATTTCTGTCTCTTCAACGAGACTCCAACTGCCGTGAGGCTAGAAGGTGTGTTCACGTTAGTTCACCGCTGTCTACCCATCACCTAATGTGTGGTTGATCCAGATCAGATGCTCCCTAAATACTTGAATTAAACAAGAATTGCCCAAGGCAGCAACTGAAGTTTCATAGCGAACAGCACAGCCCTCTATTTCATATTTGTAGAACTTGCTACCAACCAACACTTGAGGAAATACAGCCCTGAGTCACCCTTATTCGAGCACCTCCCGTTTCCTTTAGGGACATTTCGTAAACATCCTGGTAACTGAGCCGGAGACAGGCAGCAAAATGTGTGAAGCTATGATAAATCTGTGCTTGTAGGAAGATGGTAATAATAGGTCCCATTCCTTTACCTGCCCGTCTCCAGTATCAGTGGATGGAAATGCATCAGAGAAGAAAACCCTACTCTATTCCTGCTACAACTAAGCTATTATGTTTAGAAAATTCAATCTGGCAGTCCAAACCCGCAGCAGATTTTTATATGGTGTCCTAAGATATACTTATCTGGAAATTAGCTATTGTATTGCTTCCTGCGGCTTGCAGGTAAGACTGCAGCGGAGCACACACTACTGGGTCACGCTGGCAGCAAAGTGCCCCCGTTATGCCGGCTGTTAAAACAAATGGGGGACAGAATTCCCGTGCGCAGTGCTCACTGGCATGGTTTTACCAGCAAGGAAATCCCAGATCAAACACCGTGAATGTCAGGCTTGTGAATGACAGGCTGCAAAGATGCCTGCCCTGCAAGAAAGGCAACAGGGGCGCCTGGGGGGCTCAGTCGGTTCAGCATCTGACTTCAACTCAGGCCTTGATCTCGCGGTTCGAGGGTTCAGGCCCCGCATTGGGCTCTGTGCTTCAGAGTCTGTATCTCCTTCTTTGTCTGCCCTTCCTCTACTCGCATGTTCTCTCTTTCTCTCTTTCCCTCTCAAAACTAAATAAACACTAAAAAAATTTTTAAGAAAAAAAAAAGAACAGTTAGACATTTTACATGTGGGGCAATATACTAATACTGATTGTTATACATGTCATTTTCTTTGCTCATCTTTCTGCCTCCACAGACCACCCCCCTTGCTGCTTTCCTTAAGGTTCCTAGCTTGGCCGACTTTTGTCAAATGAGTACCTTGTTGGTTAAGATGTTTCAATGAAGCACCCATGGTATGAGCTGATAGAATGTACTGTGGATCGGGCATTTGATAGATCTTTATTCTGTTGAGGATCAATGATGCGTAACGCTCTTTCTGGGGGAAACTGCTTCAGAAACCAGACTTATTAGCACCCAAAGTGGTTGCTTTCTCATCGGTAGACTCACACTAATCAAGGTCACAGACAGTGAGATCTAAAGCAGAATGACAATTATTTCCTTTGTTACGTTACACGACTCTGGCAAGGGACCAAAGCCCCCTGTCCTTTAGTTAACACATCGTTTAGGTACACCTACCAGAGAAGTCGAATGAAATTCAGAAGTCTGCAGGGTTAGCAAGAAATTAAAAGAAGGGGTGTAGCAAAATAGCTACATCGGATAGGAGCTTAACATCACAATACAAATAGAGGTTACACTGTAGCCTTCTTGGATGAAGGCAGTGTCTTCCCTGGGCTGTGTTCAGATGGACACAGAATTTTTCCCTGATAACTGTATTGTCTATTGTTGCATAACAAACTATATACAGTCTTAGTACCTTATAACAACACAATATTTCACACTGTTCATGAGTCAGGAGTCTGAGCATAGCTGAACTAGGTCCTTTCTGGAATGTAGGGTCCTCTTCCAAACTTGTGATTGTGTCAAAATCACTTCTTTGAGGTTTTAAGAGTGAATTCCCCTTTTCTTTTTCTCTTTAATGTATATTTCACACACACACACACACACACACACACACACACACACACACGGTGAGCAGGGAGGGAGGGCTTCTTCAAAGCCAGCAGAAGAAACTCTCATCCAAACTGCCAAGACAGAGTGTTAGGAAAAGCAACAGAAGAATGATAGTGTCCTCACCGTTGATAGGTACATTAATCAAGCTGTGCCCTATGCTCTCGGATTGCCAGGCCCCGTCTGTACTCGGGCGGGGGGTGATTCTACAGTGTATGTACACCGGGGGGGGGGGCTCACATCTCAGAGACGAGATGGTCTTAGTGGTCTTCCAGCTACAGTACTTCTCCTTTCTCTGTGCATGCTAGCTTGGTGCGGTGGTTTTCTTCTGAACAGAACGTGTGTGTTTCCAGCCCCGTAGGTGATTCTGATAAGCAGCCTGGTGACAAACCACTTGAGTTCCTGTTCACGTTATGAAATCTGATCCACATGTATCTGAATTGTGATTTTGATTCCATAATTCACTAGCTGTGTGACCTTGGAAAAATCACCTGATTGTCCTATGTCTTGACTGCCTTATCTGTAAAACGGAATGCCAAAAAGAGTACTTTAATCATTAGTCGTCACACAAAGATGACTTAAACCTGTGCATAGAACATACTAGCATGTGCTTTGCACGTGTTCCATTAACACCTTCCTTCTCACAGTGAAAGTTTACAAGCCTTGTCTTATTTACCTATTCTGTTTCTTTAGGGAATCTGTGTAGACTGCTGATCTTTTCTGTCCTAGATTGTTGGTTTGTTTTTAATTTTTTAATGTTTATTATGTTTTAAAAATATTTTTTATTTCTAGGAGAGAGAGAGGAAGACAGTGTGAACAGGGGAGGGTCAGAGAGAGAGGGAGTCACAGACTGAAACAGGCTCCAGGCTCTGAGCTGGCAGTCAGCACAGAGCCCGACGCGGGGCTCGAACCCACGAACTGCGAGATCATGACCTAAGCAAAAGTTGGACGCTTAACTGACTAAGCCACCCAGGCACCCCAATGTTTGTTTATTTTTGAGACAGAGCGCGCGAACAAGAGAGGGGCAGAGAAAGAGGGAGACACAGAATCTGCAGCAGGCTCCAGGCTCTGAGCTGTTAGCACAGAGCCTGACATGGGGCTTGAACTCATGAACCGTGACCTCATGACCTGAGCCGAAGTCAGACGCTTAACCGACTGAGCCACTCAGGCGCCCGATGGCCTAGATTGCTTTAAAGCTATATAGCTTAGCTCATTGAGGGCACTCTCCTGTCCATCCAAGTCCTGCATATAGAGACAGAGAGTAGGCAATTCCTTTTTTCCTGCAAGCCGTGTGCACCGTGTGCACAGTGACGTCTGCCATTCCAGTCTGGCGGCCCACAAGCATGGGAGTCGGGCAAGGCTGAGAGCCTCTTGCTGTTTGCACCTTATTTGTTCACAGCATATGGATCTGAAATCTTATTTTCCTCTCAGCCTCGTATAAGGGTACTGATTATTTGTGTGGACAGTAGAAGAACTTTCCTCCTAATGCAAATTGATTTTTTTTTTCCAATCGTCACTGTCTGCAGGTCACACCAAGAGAAAAACTGGCCTGACTTCTCAACAACATAAAATCTTGCTGTATTGAAATAATCCAAAAAGCTGTTGCACTCAGATCAATATTCTGCTCAAACGTAAGGCGAAAGATTTTCACTCGGTGAAAGTCAATTTTCAAACAGTTAACAAAGTATAAATTCCTTTCAAAGGCATTGCCTAACAGTGTTATTCCCTCGTCGGAGTACTCGATAAATACTTATCGACTGACAGAGGTTTTGACTGCATGATAGAGCCCGTACTGAAAAAGAAAAGTCTATTTCAGTCCCTACACTCTGGAGTTGCTTCTTGCTGATTGTAGGGATTAGGTCGAGGTAGCCGAGATCATCTCAACCACAGACACCACACATGAGCACACGATCTCATTCCACCATGTTGGCGTCTCAGATGGCAGGTTGCTGGCATCTGGGAAAGCCTGGGAGGGGATACATTTGGGGCCGGTGGAACCCATGACATGCCTCTCTCGTGGCAGAAAGAATGTGGTGCTTCACCAAGTGTGACTTTTCTTATAATACGGGAAGGCAGCGCTATCCAAAATTGCCCTCTGTGCACACTTCTCTGTGCCTGCCCTCTGCCGTCTCTCCTGGTGGCTGGAAGCAGAGGACTCTGACGTGGCGGAGCTAGGAGGTATCACGTGGAGAGAAGCTGTCCACTTTGGGACCACCTTGGACTTGTCTCGAGGGAAAGATAAATATTTATTACTCTGATTATCATCAATCCTCACACTTCAGAATCCGTACTACCTTTATGTTGCCCTATCTTTGACAGTTCAGACTGATATATTGTTAATAATATTTTCCCCATGGTAAACTCCAAGGTTAATTCAGCTTCTGGAAAAATATAGTTCATGTTATCTATTAATGTGTTCAATCAGATCACATCCTCAGAGAGCAGGAAATCATAGAACTCCAAGCATGGACATTTAGGGTCATCTAGTCATTTATTCCCCTCTTAAAACACAGCCCCCCACCCCAAATTTGGGGTTGTAGCTGCCTCTGTAACGCTAAGGATAAGAATAACACTGTTTAAGAAATGGGATAGGAAAACTTCCATTGAGACAGTAAGATTCATAGCCAGTATACACTCAGTTTGCAGAGAGGCCAATTCTATGTATTGTGTGACCTTGAACAAATCTCTTGTATTTTCTAAGCCTCACTTATTTTAAAAACAAGTGTACTGTTCCATCCACATGTGGTTATGTGGGATGAGTTAAGTCCTGTCCATGGATTTCAAAAATTATAAATTTTCCCCTAAATGCAAAAGATTTCCATTATAAACTAATAGTTATCTTTATGTGATATAAGGAAATTTGTTTATTTAGATCCATGATCAAGAGTGCTTTCAATTCTGTATCTGATGCCAATGCCACACGCCTGTAATGAATCACCCTAATTTGCTTATTGAGATTTGCATGAATCAACCTAAAATAAGGTATCCGAAAGCAAGCATAAAATTTTATCACAAAACAACTGGACCGTACCCTGTAGTGGGTACAGACACACAGTCTAAATTCAGAACGTTGTGCTTGCTCTCCCCCATGACTTCTTACTTGCTGTGTGAACCAAGACAAGCGATTTAACCTCTCTGTGCAAACTGCATATAATAGTCGCCATCTGTACGATTGTCGTGAGGATTGACTGTTAAAGTATACCGCATGCTTAGTGTCGTGTCTGTTGCCCATTAACTGTATATCGTGGCCCTGCATAGTAGAATATGTTCTATTTCAGTAGGGTTTACTCTTCTCTAGCTCTCCTCTGAACTCTGGACTGAAACTTACCTTCCACGCTGATAGGTGCTAGACTTGCTCGAGTTGCCAAGCGTGCGGAACTCGCCTTGACTTCACCATCGAATTCTCATTGACTTTATAGGAGGAGGCAGAATTCAGTACGGTCCTTCAAACCGTGTCACAATTTTCATTGACCTCTAAAGTGTGACCTAATAAACTGAGTTGGATTCACATGGCGAAAGGACTCGGAAGGCTTCCTGTACTTCCCTGTCGTGTTGCAGTATTAACATTGACCTGAAGCGCATATCAAGAAAACCCTGCTTTCCCAGCCTCACACCTGCTGTCACCTGCAGAGCCTTCGTGTTTGAGTCACACAAACCCTGTGCTGCAGCCGCCTCTGCACCTGGCTCACACTGAGCTCTCTCGTCTCTCTTTTCAGACACACACCCTCACATATTGAACCCTTTGCGAAGGCAGAGATGTCATAAATACGTACACGTCGCTACATGTTCTGTTTTAAATAGCCCTGTAACAGTGACCTTTTTCTGTTCTAATAATATGGAAAGAATTGAAGACAGTAGAAATGATTTATATCCCTAGCGCAAGGAAAGTAACCAGAGAAAAGGGCAGATATTTGAAATTTAAAATTAAAAAAAAAAAAAAAAAAAACCAACTCCACGTAAGAAAGGCCATTTTTATTCTGCATTTAGATGTCTTTCTGAAAATGGGTAAGGGTGGCTCAACACTGTTCCTCCAAAGATGTTCACATCCTGACTCCCGGAACACATGTGGGTTACCCCGCATGGCAAAAGATTCTTTGCAGATGTGGTTGGTTAACAGTGGTCTGAGGTGGAGTTTATCTCGGATCCTCCAGGCAGGCCCGACTTTAATCACAGCGGCCCTTAGGAGAGGAATTCAGGAGGGTCCGACAGAAGGCCCTGTGAGGAGGGAGGCAGAGATTGGAGCCATGCGGCCACAAGTCAAGGAAGGATGACAACTTCTAGAAGCTGGAAGACAAGAAACAGGTTTCTTCCCCTGGAGCTTTCAGAAGGGACCAGGCCTTTTTACACCCTGATTTCAGCCCTATAAGTCTGACATCAGACTTCTGATCTCCAGAACTGTGGGACAGTGAACCACCGTTGTCTTAAGCCCTGAAAGGCCTGGCATTTGTTACCAGTGGCAACAGGAAACTCCTAGTTGGAGTCCAACACAGAGACTATGCCACTGCCGCCTCTGCACCTACCACAGAGCCAGCCCCCTCAGCTTTTTATTTTGTATTTTTTTACAGTTTATTTATTTATTTTGTGAGGACAGAGCGGGGAGAGGCAGGAGAGAGAGAGAGAGAGAGAGAGAGAGAGAGAGAGAGAGAGAGAATCCCAAGCAGGCTCCTCACTGTGAGCATAGAGCCCCATGTGGGGCTCAAACTCCTGAATCCTGAGGTCGTGACCTGAGCCAAATCCAAGAGTTGGACGCTTAGCCAACTGAGCCACCCAGGCGTCCCATCCCTCATCTCTTTTTAGACACATTATATGCAGGTATCTTTGTGAGACTTCAGCTCACGTCACGCCACCGCACCAGCTCCTAGGAAGACCGTTCACCTTTCCAACTCCAGCAGTCATGTTCTCAGCGCCGTCTTCCTTGACAGCTTAGCAAGATTCTATGTAGTTGATGACTTGATGATTCCCGATCCCTGAACATTGGGTTTTTGGGCTTCCAACCCAGCCCATTTCTTTCTTGCTTTTCTTTTTCTTTCTCTCTTTCTCTCTTCCTCCTTCTTTCCCTTCCTTCCTTTTTCTCATTCTTTGTTTTTGCCCATTCTTTGCTGCTTCTTGTTTCTCTCTCACCTTTATATATTAGAGTTTTCCAGGGCCCAGTCCTTAGACTGCCATTCTTTTCTATGCATACTAATTCCCTACATGATTCCCTTTAATCCTTCCTCCTGAAATATATTTTTGTTAATGAGTTTGTCTTATATCTTTGGTAATATACTGCCTTGAACTCCATACCCCCATGTTTCAACTGCCTATTCAAAATCTGCACTTGAATATTATGATAGGCGTTTCCAATCTGACATACTCTTCTAGGACCTTGTCACTCCCCCATCAGAGATGGTCTCCATTTCTTCTCCACTTGAATCTAAATAGGGCTTTCTGATTGCGTCCATGACAGAATGGAGTCCAACTGACGTTGCATAACTTCCAAGGCTGGGTCATACAAAGCAATCCATGATTCACATTGCTCTCTCCTTACGCTTGCCCAAGGGCCCCAGCCACCATGTTGGGAGGAAGTCTAGGCCACATGAGGAGGTCATTTGCAAGTGCTCTAGTCAGCATTCACAGGCAGGGTTCCTGTTGACACCTAGTATGAAGTATCAGGCATGTGAGTAAAGGAATTTAGATCATTCCAGCCCCCAACTTTGAACCACCCCAGTTAACACAGTGAAATAGAGATAAATGGGGTGCCTTGGTGGCTCAGTCGCTTAAACGTCTGACTTTGGGTCAGGCCGTGATCTCACGGTTCGTGACTTCCAGCTCTGTGTTGGGCTGTGTGCTGACAGCTGACTCAGAGCCTGGAGCCTGCTTCGGATTCTGTGTCAACGCCCCCGCATTCTGCCCCTCCCTGGCTCTCACTGTCGTTCTCTCTCTCAAAAATAAACAAACATTAAAAAAATTAAAAAATGAAAGAGAAAAACTGTCCCCATCAAGCCATATCAAATAACAGAATTTGAACAAAATAAATGTTACTCGAAGCCACTAAGTGATGGGGCAGTATGTTGCCCAAAAGTAAATAACTGGAATGGACAGGTCTTAATCATCTCAAACTTGTTTCAAACTGAATTCCTATTTTGCCTTTCATCCCACATATCTGGCTTTCCATCACCTTCCCCATCTTCGTGGTAACTCCAGCCTTCTAGCCGCTCAGGCCAAAACCAGTCGAGTCGCCCTCGGTTCTACTTTCCTTCACATCTCACACCCAAACTGTAAGCAAATCCTGTCCCCACTACCTTTTCAATAGGTCCAATGATTGAGTCTCTGTGTTACGTCCACTGATAGGAACTCGTGCAAACCCCCGTTCTCTCTCAACTTGTCTCAGCTTTGCAACAGCCTTCTCCTGGGTCCCTCTATAGTCTCTTCACAATACAGAAAACAAGCGTGATCATTTAGAAAATTAGATCCTGTCACTGCTCCGTGCAAAACTGTCCACTGGCTCGACTCTTCACGGACAGTAATGGCCACCGTCCTTCTTGTGCCAGACAAGGTTGTGTGTGACCTGTGGTCCCCTCTATTCTCTACTTGCCTGACCTCTAATCCCACCATGTTTCGCCTTGATCTCCCCGCCTCACTGTATAGCCCTGGTGGTGGTTCTTGGGAAGCTCTAGAAATTTTCCCTCCTCCCTTTGCATATGTTCTTTCCTCTACCTGGAAAAGCCTTCATTTATTCCCAGGTTCTGCACATTTATTGTTGTATCAGTGACAACTGTAGAGAAAATAGCAGTTCTCCGTCTTCACACCAGTACTCTTGTGATTCGCCTTACTCTTCTTTAGTTTTCCCTTGAGCATGTAAACATATGGTATGTTTTACATATCCCTTTATATTCGTATTCACATTCACTCCCCCTTCCCATTAGAATATAAGCTTCATATAGAAAGGAATTTGTTATTTTTTTATTTTTATTTCTTTTTTTTTATATATATTTATAGGTACCCCACACGTGAGAGAATGTGAGCTGGGGAGGGGCAGAGAGAGAAGGAGAGAGGCAATCTTAAGCAGGCCCCATGCTTACTGTAGAGCTCAACACTGGGCTCTGGCTCATGACCCTGAGATCATGACCGGAGCCAAAATCAAGAATCAGATGCTTAACCGACTGAATCACCCAGGCGCCCCTCGAAAGGACCTTGTGTATTACCTGCCACTGTAACCTAGAGCTCTTGATGACGCCCAGCACGTTAGTAGCTACTCAGAAGGTATTAGCTAAATGAATAAAAAGAGAAACATACTGTGCATTGTGTGTGTGTGTGTGTGTGAGAAACATAGTGGGGTGTTTACAATTTATTTAGGTCTGACAATAACTATGCAGTAGATAATGCTATTGTCATTTTACAGACCTGAAAACTCAAGGAAAAAAGTAGTGGAGTGGATAGTGCCTAGGATGCTGTGAGCGCTGGCTCCAGCTCTACCAGTGTGTCGCTTGCCAAGTAAAATTAACCTGTTAGGATCTGTACTGTCATTGGTAATCTGGCCATAACTTTCCTGTCTATATAGTGCTTCGCGAGGAGCAGATTAAATAATAAATGTTACAATGTTTTGCTGACTTGAATATAATTGTGTAAATGGATGTGCCTGTTATTCTCAAAACATAACAAAAATATATCTTTACACAAACAAACCCTCTGCCATTTTTGGACCTTCTCCCTCTTCCCGTCCTTGCTGGCTTTCTGGCTCCACCTGTACAATGGTGTGCACGCTCCATCCCTGCCTACCTGTTTTCTCATCACCCCAGTGCAAATCTCTTCTTTAGGCACAATTTTTAATCGAGTCCTCCTTGACCATCAATTTCTCTGCCCTCTGAATGAATAGTCTGTGCTCGGCGGGATGTGGGTAATTAAAATAACACCAGTTCCCAAATATATCTCCCCAGTGCCAGTCACCTATCACCACCTGGTGATTTATATTTTAATTACCTTATCTTAGATTGCCATCCCAATGGGGAGATATTTTTTCCAACTCCTTTGTCTGGGAACTAAGGTACTAAGGAACTAGGTACTAAGAATCCTTTTGCGATTTACTCAAAATTTAATCTTTAGTCTTTTCCTGACGTAAATAGTAGTAGATGGAGGAACACAATCTACTGCTCTGGAAAACAGAAAAGTATGCAGTCCCTGCCCTGAAAATCTAGTAGGATTTTTGTGAGGTTCAAAGGGGTTAGTGGAATTGAAATCACTTTGAAAAGTTCATAAGCCATGTAAATGTAAATGGAAGTCATTAATGATAATAATAATAACAGTGAGATATGCACATCATCATTACATATTCATGTCCAACCAGGCAAGAATGAGTGATTGTCACAGAAACTAAAGGGATTTTGTTTCCCTGTTAGGAAAATTGTTCTTTTGATGAGGCCCGAGACACATCTGTATTTCAGCTGCTCAGCCTAAGCTGGTGATGAGTCTGCTAGAAGCCACAGTTTATTTCGTGATTTTTTTTAAAGCCGAAATAGCCTGAGGGATATTACAGGGTGTTAATAGATACACTTTCTTCATTTTTGATGGAATAAAGAATCTGCTTGATATAAAACTTCAATCACAAAACCTTCAGGCTGGAATAACCCTCTGGAGACAATCCAGCCCATTAGCCCACCCGGCAGAAGAATTTCAGTTCGGGTTGTGCCTCAACAAAGAGTAATCAGCCAGTTTGGAATATTGAAAAAGCACGTCTTGTATGATTGTGTGAGAAATCAGATTATGTCAGTGAGGTGGTACTGCAAGTAGTTCTTAAGCATCCTGCCAGGTAAGACCATCTCACCTCTCTTTGGAATTCTCTCACATGGGTGAATTGCCTCTCGCAGGAAGTTATCTTTCAGAAATTGGGACTCCGGAGTTGGACCTCCCGGATTGATGTCAGGGCTATTCCACTTAATAGCTGTGACTTTGAGCAAGTCATTTAACTTCATTTTCCCCACCTGTCAAATAGGGATGTTAATCCTCACTACCTCGCAGCTTTGTTGTGAGGATTGACTTATTAATATATTTGATGGGCTTAGCAGATACATAGTAGGTAACCGATAAAGTTTGTTTAATAATCTGTGTTGTTTTCAGTGTGATTTTTGTTAGCTTTTTACTGAAATAAAAATGTGCTTTTTTTTAATCTTTTTTTTTTTATTATTATTTATTTATTTATTTTGAGAGACAGAGAAAGTGCAAGCAATAGAGAGACAGAGAGGAGAGAGCGAGGATCCCAAGGAGGCTCCGCACTCTCAGTGAGGAGCCCGGTGTAGAGCTCGAACTCGCCAACCAGTAGATCATGCCCTAACCCGACGTCAGACGCTTGACCGATTGAGTCCCCCAGGTGCCCCGACAGGTGCTTTCTTATACTTGTTACCTGGCACCAGTGTTTATCTGAGACACGTGCCTGTCATTATGTTTCTCTCCTCCTTTGCCAGAAGCTGCCGAGATGTTGTCCAAGGTTGATGCACCTGTTTAAAGCCCTATCAATAGGTAGCATGTAAATTTGCTGTGCATCACATCTTAGCAAATTTTTATCCTAATTTTTGGGTTGTTTTTTTTTTTCTTTTTTGGTCTGGAAAGGTGTCTTGTGGTTTTTAGTGTGTATTCGTTGAGGCTTAACAATGTTGGACGCTTTATAAAAATAACGTTTACTGACATCTGTGAAATACCTACCTGTGTCTTCTTGCACCTTAAAATAAATGTTAGGAAGAATTTCGTTCTGAGTTTGATGATATTTGATATTTAATATCCCTTAATTTCAGCAATGGACTATTCATCTTATTGATACAGTAGTAACAGAAACAGAAAAAAAATACCGTGCTACGGAGCTTACTGCATGTGATGAAAAGACAACAAGTAATACTGATAAGTAATGTTGATAATATTGATAAAATGATTACCCAAAAATAAACACCTAGCCTATTCACACAATGGGATATTACACAATTCATTTTAATTAATTAGGTTGTTGGAAAAGCAAAACCAAGCAGCACATATCTTTTTCGATTAGGTGCTACATATATATACTCCGACCGTATAGTTAGCAAGGGGCTGCTTGACAGAAACTCAGGACCACGATGCAGTTGAAGAGGGACACGTGAGGCTTTCAAATGTGCTGCAAATGCACAGTTTCTTTTCTTGATGTTTATTTATTTACTTTGAGAGAGACAGTATGCCCTCATGTGTGGTAGCTGGATGGAGAGAGGGAGAGAGAGAATCCCAAGCAGGCTCTGTGCTGTGAGCAGAGCCCGCTGCAAGGCATGGACCCACAAACCACGAGACGGTGACCTGAGCCCAAATCAGGAGTAGGACACTCAAGCTAGTCAGGCACCCAGGCGCCCCATAAATACATTATTTCTTAAGTTGATAAATGGGCACATAAATGTCCATGTACTCAGGTTATTTAAAAACTATATTTGCTATATGTAACTTTTATGTCTTTGTGATCATTGATAAAAAATAATAAAATTGTAATATATCAATATAATAAAATGTATTGAAATCACACTTAAGAATGGATCACCGAAAAGTAGCAAATATATGAACTTGTTTTAAGAAGTGGTTTTGGGGGCGCCCGGGTGGCTTAGTTGGTTGGGCGTCCGACTTTCGCTCAGGTCATGATCTTGCGGTTCATGGGTTCGAGCCCCGCATCAGGCTCTGCGCTGATTGCCAGCTCAGAGCCTGGAGCCTGTTTCGGAGTCTGTGACTCCCTCTCTCTGACCCTCCCCTGCTCGTGCTGTCTCTCTCTCTCTCTCTCTCTCTCTCTCTCTCTCTCTCCTAGAAATAAAAACATTAAAAAAAAATTAAAAAAAAAAAAAGAAGTGGTTTTGGGATATTGACTAGATATTAAAACAAAATCACTGTGTCTCTTTATACAAAACACCAAAGTAAGTTTCACACGTTTTAAAAATCAAGTCATATAAGAAGGTTATAACTTCCAAGTTATTAGATTTAGTCTTCTTATTTTCCCAAGATCCGATTGGTACACCAGGGAATCAATACGTATTGATGCGTTTAAGGTCCAGATGGACGAGTTTGCTATTCTAAAAGGAAACATGGCAGATGTGCCACAAAGCAGGCTGATTTGTTGCTTTGTGGACACGGGAAGTCATGCCTTTTGAAGGGGAATGTATGAGTTAGTACCTAAAGCCGATCAACTGTATGTGCTGATGGCAAGTATGCCACGTGTTTGAAACTTAGATGCATTTTGCTGTGTGGGGTCCTTCCTTATCACCCACATAGGTAACCGATGAAAGCTAGCTACACATATATTAACTACTGAGATTCTCTCTTGACCAGACAAAAAAATAATAAATAAAACCTCTTTCAGGTTGTTACTGAAAATATTTATCCTTAAGGAATTGTGAGTTTTCATGTAACTAGATAGGACATCCTGTCAATTTAAGGCAGCAGAAGGAAATGTAGATAAGTTGGGATGTAATTATCCCAGTTAGAATATCCAATCGTAGGGTGTATTATCCTTTATACGTACCTTTACTGTGAATTATCCACCTTCACTGAGGGCGAGCAAGGCTTACCTCTTATCCATGGCTCCTTTTAGAGGGGAATGCATTATAGATTTATACCTTCGTATGACTCAGCATGAAGAAAATATTTTCCTAGGCCTAACGCAAGAGGCAGTGCCTGAGCTAACAGGAAATGTGCACTTAAGGAAATACATGTTGATTATAGATAAGACACGTCAAAATGCTCATAACCTTTAACTCTATTAAAATAACTTTTCTCTCGTCATTCTTCACATTTTCCAAAAGGCTTCTGATTAATCTAGAAATTTTAGAATTCCTTTCAAAGTCAGTATTGGACTTTATTTATCAAATACAACACAAGTTTGAAATGTTCCCTCATGGGCTCATTAAATTCATCTGCAACTGCTTTCCGAATCTTTTTGTTGAAATATGTACAACATTTCAAAGTAAAAGTAAAACTAGCAGAAATAGCAAAGTCGAGTGCAGTAGTGAAGCCCAGTTTTCTATAATTCACTGAATGTCAGGAAACCTTGGTTTCTTTCAAGAAACTTTGTGACTTTCTACATGTGGGGACATAAACCGGGGCGACCAATCAATCCGGAGATATCTGTTAGCAGGACTTTTCCAGAGAGGCGTTGGGAGGTTTCCTCAGTAGAATTTCTGGAAATTGGAACTTCAGGCCGTTGCCAGCATGGGATGTTGTGTTATTTTGGGTAGTGCTCACTTGAAGTAGTAAGAATTCTGCGCAGTATGGGGCGCCTGGGTGGCTCATTTGGGTAAGCGTCCGACTTCGGCTTAGGTCATGAGCTTGTGATTTGTGAGTTCGAGCCCCGCATCGGGCTCTGTGCTGACACAGGCTCGGAGCCTGGAGCCTGCTTCGGATTCTGTGTCTCCCTCTCTCTGCTCCTCCCCTATCCATGCTCTGTCTCTGTCTGTCTCTCCTAAAAATAGATTCACATTGGGGCACCTGGGTGGCTTAGTTGGTTAAGTGACCAACTTTGGCTCAGGTCATGATCTCATGGTTTCATGAGTTCGAGTCCCGTGCCAGGCTCTGAACTGACAGCTCAGAGTCTGGAGCTTTCTTCAGATTCTGTGTCTCCTGTCTCTCTGCCCCTCCCCTGCTCACGTTGTGTGTCTTTTTCCTTCAAAAATAAATAAACATTAAAAAAATGTTTTTAAATAGATTCACGTTAAATTTTTTTTAATAAAAAAAAAAAAAAAAAAAACAGGTGGCAGGCCAGATTTGGCCCCTGTTCCATAGTATGTCAACCCCTGGATTAAACCATAAGAATGGAATACATCCAGACTCAGGAAAGGGTAGAATTCCATAAAAATAGTGGTCAGCAGTAAAACTCATTAATAAATAACTGTGGTCAGATCTCATGAGTGGGGAGGAGGTATTTTTACAAATCCGCCCAATTCCCAGTCTTCCATATGGAATTCAAGCACCTAACTAAGCACAATGTTTAAAAATTTACAACCTATTTTTTTTATGATGAGAAAGAAAAGGAAACTCAGCTCTAATATCCTGGGTCAAAGCCTCAGCCATATGAATATGTATTGTCTGTTACTAAGGATTCATAATACAGAGTGGCAGCGATTGAGAGGGTACCCGTCAAAACAAAGAACAGAAACGATGGAGGCTAATTAAATCGTAAAGGAAAGTAAAAATTATGCGGAGATTCATTATGTCGTGGGAAATGTATTCCATGAAAATTTAGGAAAAGCGTTTCAACACATGGATGGCTCATACCTTATAATAGGCTCTATTTAGAGAGATAAACCGTGATCCTCATAATACCCTTTGTTATTTGTGAAAAGATCACGTTTGAAAGCACAGAAGGAGACCTCAAAGGGTTGCACCGTTCAGCCTTTTATCTCCAGGCAGGATTAATTGGAGTAATAGCTTGCACGGATCCAGAGCCTTCTGTGTGCCCGCCAGTTACCATGCATCGTTGGTGCTCGCCTCCTTGGAATCGCAGCCTTGCCGCTTACTACCTGTGTGACGGCACGCAGTGACATCAGTGTCTGGACTGCTGTTTCTGAAGGGGGTCCTCTGGCCGCAGCCCGTCCCCATGCCCTCCCCTTTTTGGAAGTTTTGTTTTGTTTTTTTTCCAGGGACTTAAAAACCATATGAACCATCAAAGAAGAAAATATACAGGAAACTATGTTGACTCTAGAAAACCCGTTGGAAGGCTGTATGACCGTGGACAGTAGACCTGTGCCTCCTTTGGAAGGTCACATGCTCTAGGGCCAGGCTTGGAGACCTCGCTCCTTCCGGCCATCATGGCTGCCAGAGAGTGTGGAGAAAGAGGAAAGACGTGTTGTAGCTTAATAAGGCCATTTTGTTGTACTTCACCTTTAAAAGCTGTCACTATCTTCTGGGCTTTCGTGCTTGGGATGTAGTAATGGGTGTCACTCAAGGACTCCATTCCTTCAAACCCTCTCCTTCTCTTGCTTTACCTTATAAGTTACCTCTCCTCTCACCTGTCATGAGCAGGGTGTGAACTGTACCACGGGATTGGGCGGGTGATTATTTAGCCCCTCAGATGTTCGCAATATTGAACCCAGAGTTTCGGGTCCCCAGCATGAAGTTCTCACAGGGCTGGAAACATGACCTCTGCTTCTTCAGTGTTTACCTCTCTCCTCAACGACAAGTTGGCATGGAGGTGAAGCTGTCATTCTGTCCTTCATGTCTTCTATGCCAGACGCAGTACTAGGTACTAGGAGCACAGTGTGGTGCCAAAGCAGACATTTCTTGCCCTCATGGCTGGTTCTTACATTCCGGTAGGCAGGTAGACGTCCCTGACATAATCATGCCGATGAGTTTACAGTTGCAATATGTTAAGTGTTATGAGGGTGGGGATGTTGCGGCCAGAGAACGAGGTCTCTGTTTTTCAGGAGGGTCCAGTCTAAGGCAAGTCAGCAGACAGTCATAAGACTCAGTGAGGAACGCAGAGTTGAGAAAGCACTGGGTACCCTGGGATCACAAAGGGAAGGCTGGCTGACAAAGGAATGCTTCTGCTGACCTATGAAAATGTAACCAGAGACAAACAAGATGAACTTGGAGAAAGAAATTCCAGTCAGAGGGGAGAGCGTGGGTGAAAGTGTGGACGTTGGATACACCATGGCCTGCGTGGGGGATTGTTGTCGCTTCGAAGTTGCCAGCACATGGCCTAGCTAGGACTGTGGAGCCCAGGGATGATTCCGCCAGAGAATAAAAGCAGCAGCCAAATCCTGAAGGGTTCCCTCTATGTCTTGAAGTTTTGCGGGGGGTTGGGAGGGTGTGGGGGGTGCAGGTATTAAAGGCTTTTAAGCAAATGAGCAATATGGTCAGCTTGGGCTTTTTAGATGAATTACGACAGCACCTTTATGACGGTTGAATTGGAAATGAGAAATGCTGAAGTTGAGAGACC
Source organism: Proteles cristata cristata (assembly GCA_017311185.1). Classification (NCBI taxonomy): domain Eukaryota; kingdom Metazoa; phylum Chordata; class Mammalia; order Carnivora; family Hyaenidae; genus Proteles; species Proteles cristata. The sequence continues at coordinate 31,309 of JAESUZ010002854.1, read as the reverse complement.
TGTGAACCAGCAGTGGCGGTGACCCAGGCAACTGCTCAAGGGGCGGAAGGAGTGGCAGTATAGACGCTGAGCAGTATAACAACACAACTGTTGAGAGACGTCAAACTTACAGGATTTTGTGAGGATTGCTTGGGTGACAGGTGACGGATGATGGGGGCAGCAGTGCCGCGGGGAAGGAAGAAGAGCAGAGAGGGCACATAATAGGGAGAGTTCGACAACAATAGGTTGGCTAATAGTGTCCCTGAGAGAATCCCGGATGAGGTTCCAGAAGAGATATAATGCAGCAGATACAACTTCAGACTTTGGAAAAAGATCACCTTGACTTACAGCCCAGCTGTGCCAGTTATTTTCTGTGTGAACTTGGGTAAAGCATTTCATACTCCTTTGCCTCGGTTTCCTCATCTGTAAAAGAGTGAAGATAGCACCTATCTCCTAGATTTGCTGTTGAGATGGAATAGGTTAATGAATATAAAATTCTCAGAACCGTGACTCTCAATAAGTACTCTGTGAACATTAACTGTTATTCATCCTTCAGGAGAGAAAATGCACCTATTCAAGTTTGACGGTAGTGAGGTTTTGATGCCTGTAGGATGTCCATGTGACAGTGACCCCATCTGTGTTCACTCACTGCTATATCCCTCCATAGCCAGCAAAGTTCCTTATTTGTAGTGGGCACTCAAGGTATATAATTTCAAACGAGTAGATGAGTGAATGGAGAAGATATAAAACAGGCCCACTAGATATACATCTGAAACCCGTGGAGAAGGTAAAGATGGAGATAACAGGTGTGGTCACGTGGGCCAGGATATGGGCTGAGACTTCAAGGAAATTCATACAGGATAAAGACAGCACGAGACAAAGCATGGATATTACATGTCTAACGAGTCACCGTTGATGAGGTGACTTATGAAGAACAGACATTTATTTCCCATAGTTTGGGAGATAAGGGTGCAGCCGAGTTAGACTCTGGCAAAAGCCCTTTTGTGGGCTGTGGACCGCAGATGCCACATTATCTTCACACAGAAGAAACAGAGCACGAGTTCTCTGGGGTCTCTTTTATAACGACACTAATCCCATTCTCGAGGGCTCCCCTAATAGCCCGATAATCCCACAGGCCCCACCTGCCAATACCATCACCTTAAGGGCAACAGGATTTCAGCATAGGACATTTGCAGCAACACCAGCTTTCAGTCCATAACACTAGGAGATGGTAGCATTTCAGGGTCAGAGACAGCCAGGGGAAAGGAGAAGAGAGAGAGGGGGCCCGGAAAGATCCGAGGAGAACCGGATAAACCTGGTATCCAGAAGCCACAAGAAAGTTCCTGTCCTAATGAGATCACAGTGTCGAGCACTACAGCACCTTTCCACATGTTAGACTGTAAATTTTCAACCATGCTTTGCCTCCCAGATTTTATCCCAACCTGCCTTCTGTGACCTCTACACGTGGTTCATATGCTTTCTCCTTCCCTATTAACTGCGTGTGTCTCTAACTCTTTTCATGAGATTTTCAGCCACTTGGAGGATAATCCCTTGTCCTATTCATGAGTATGTCCCTCGAATCAAACACAGTGCTGGGAATATAATGGAGGGCTGGTTGAACGCGTCTTAAATGAACTATGTTTATTTTTTGTCGAGAGACTGATTTTTCTCAGGTATGTGGTTTTCTAACAGAAAAATAAATGGAACTGTTATTCGTGCATATCCTAATTCCAAGAAAAGTAAATGCGTGGAATGAGGAGTCCAAAGCTAAAGGGACATGTGTCATGCACTATATTGACATTTCTTTCTCACTTGCTCGTCCTACTGGGCTTGGGGCGGGGGAGGGGGGGTGCACCATCCTGGTAATAAGCTTTAGAAGGGTTTCCTTTAAAAATCATGGATCTGGTGAAACCTAGCATGCAAATACTTGATTTGAATTTGACAGACACTTCATCAAGAAGCATTTAATGGGTATACTCATCAGTGACCTTTCAGACTCAAAGAAGGTAATATTTCTTCCATTAGTGACAAAATTATACCCAAGAATAGCTTACTCACTGGTGATTTCGGTTCATATTGGGATTTTTCATCCCCCATCAGTTTCTGATATCCCTGTAGTTAGGATCTGCATCTTGTCCATCCGTATATCCCCATCACTTGATATGGTAACTGACAGGTGGTGGGTTATTGGCTATTGCTCCCTGAATTAATCATTAGCTTTGAATCACTCCTCATGTATAAGAATTAGCACGATTAAGGAAATAAAAGAACTACTGGTGAAAACGTACTTTAAAAAAACATGGTAAAGTATCTGTGCAACACTCAGAGATCTTTTCAAACTAGTCCTCCCTGACTAATTCTTTCTTGAGATACATGGCAAAGGTGTGGGTTGTTGAAATGAGTCACAGATCTTCAAAAGGAAGCTTATATGATTAGTTGATTTTATTTTTTTAAAAATCCATCAGAATGGGGTGCTTGGATGGCTCATTCATTTAAGCATCCAACTGTTGATTTCAGCTCAGGTCATGATCTCACAGCTCATGAGTTCCAGCCTTGCATTGGGCTCTGTGTTGACAGCCTGGAGCCTGCTTGGGATTCTCTCTCCTTCTCTCTTTGTCCCTCACCCACTCATGTGTGCACTTTCTCTCTCTCTCTCTCTCTCTCTCTCTCTCACCAAATAAAAATAAACTTAAAAAGAGAAAGAAAAAACAGTTTGGTAGTTTATGTTAAAGGTGAACATGGAACATATGATCCAGAAATTCCAATGTAAGGTATTTACTCCAAAGAAGCAAAAAATTATGGTAATATAAATTCCTGCACACAATTATTTATAGAAGCTGTGTTTATAATCTCCACACACTGGGAATACTCTGAATGACCTTCAAGGGGTAAATGGAGAAATGAATTGCAATAAATCTATACCATGGAATAGTACACAGCAGCAAAAAACGAAACAAAACAAAACAAAGATGGATGCACACATATACAATATACACAACAATTTGGAGAAATATCACAGGAATGCTGACTGAACGAAGCCAGTCTCAAAAAAAAAAAAAGCACACATATGATTCCAAATATATAGCATTCTTAAATAGACAAAGCCCGTGGTGATGGCAAGGAGATCAGTGGTTTTCAGGGGTACGAGGAGGAGGAAATGTCAGAAGTAGGAGTTTCTCAGGGGAGACATTAGTTCTGTGGCCTGACCCTGGAGGTGGTTGCACAAATCTATGTGTGTGGGAAAGGCCACAGGACTGTATGTCAAAAATAGAGTTTTTGTAATACTAATTTAAAAATAAAATCCTAAAAGTGAATTACTGCTCTTCTACATTCATCCAGTGTAATTTAGATTTAAACCTCAATTATTTAGGATTGACTTATTTTTTTTTCATAAATTCAGCTAAAATTAGTCAAACTCACGTAGGATTCACTGAGGTAATCATTACTTATATTCGTTCTGATGGGTTTTTTAAAGGTTTTTATTTATTTATTTTGAGAGAGAGAGAGAGAGAGAGAAAATCCCAGGGAGGCTCCACGCTGTCAGCAAACAGCCTGATGTGGGGCTCGAACTCAGGAACTGTGAGATCACAACGTGAGCTGAAATCAAGAGTCCTATGCTCAATTGACTGAGCCACCCAGGCGCTCCCCATTTTATTCTTCATTCTAAAACTATTTTGGTTCTCTTGCTTCCATTGTCTTCCATAGGATGTTATTGTTAGGAAGTTAGGGAGGGATGAATTGCCCGGAGCTGGAATAGTTGATGAACACAACCAAAACTGAAGTAACAGGTCAGTCCTTAATCACTTGCTGTGATACTATAGACCAGAAGCTGTATCAGACGATACACTGACTTCCCCACACTCCCATTTGCATCCAGTGAATAGTATGCCACCTTGATGGTCAGGTGGACCAGCACCGACATGGGGTTCATCTCACTGTTAAGAGACAGGCAATGAGGGGCACCTGGGTGGCTTAGTCGGTTAAGCGTCCGACTTTCGTTCAGGTCATGATCTCGCGGTTCATGGGTTCGAGCCCCGCGTCGGGCTCTGTGCTGACTGCCAGCTCAGAGCCTGGAGCCTGTTTGGTCTGTGACTCCCTCTCTCTCTGACCCTCCCCTGCTCACGCTGTCTCTCTCTCTCCTAGAAATAAATAAAACATTAAAAAAAGAGAGAGAGACAATGAATATGAGTAAATGATACATGACTACAGAAATAAGATCTTTGGCAAAATAAGAGGGGGTTTGATTCCAGTGCAGGTGGTGAGGGGGGGCCCCTGATCCTAATAGGACCACTCCCGCCATTGTAACAGGCAAGAGGGAAGGCAAATAAAATGGGGCCTCAATGCAGAGAGGTGGCTTGATAGTTTGGATTGTGGACTGGTAGGATGTCCTCTCTGGGCTTCTGTTTTCTCAATAAAATATGAAGTCAAGTTCTTGGCTCAATGAGGTATTTTAAGATACTTGGGAGAGGCAGTTTCAAAAAATTGATTGACAGCGTGGAGCCAGCTTGGGATTTTCAATCTCACCTGTCTCTCTGCCCCTCCCCTACTCGTGCTTTCTCTCCCTGAAAATAAATAAAATTTTTAAATAAGTTTAAAATAACCTCTGAAAGACGATTACAGTCTTTCTGTGTGGAATTGTGGCCAGGTTCATTCCACTGAATAGACCTTCCCAATCTTTTTTTGTTTTTCCTTCTTAGATGATGTACATCTTTTTTCATTTAGGTTTTCTTTAATGTTCCTGAAGATGTTCAAGGAACACCCCAGTGGTGATGAGCCAAGTTGCAGTCGAGTCAAAGTTCTGAAATCCCATATCTGTCTCTTTTTGTGTAGTCCTGGATTGTTATGCTGAAGTCGGCTGGCCTGCATTTTCCCATGTAGCTCGAGTTCTCCTTTCTTCCTGACAAAGCTCCCTGTTGCCTCCCACAAGGAGTATGACAATTCATTCCTTTTATTTGACAACTGTCTCTCGGCTCCTGTCTCCCCCATCTCTAACCAACATGCCTTCCGCTGAGTGATCAGCAGAATAAAACTTCCGCATTCTTAGCAGCACTGCCCTTCTCGTATCAGAAAACTAGAAAGTCAATGTCTAAATATACACTTGAAATTAGCAAGTATGTGTTCCAGTTCTTGACTCACTCCATCATTTGCTTGCTGTGGGGACCACAGGGAACTCCTTGACCTCTCCGTTTCCTTTGGTTCAGGCAAGGCAATAATTCTTGCTTTCCCTTCCAGATGTAGGTGAGTAATTAATGGTTGTGGAGTCCTTTGAAACTCGAAAAGGATGCTGCAGAGGCTAATCACTTGCAGCATTCACCTACGTTTTTGAAGTCGTTTATACAGGAAAATACATAGCTGGTATGTGAAATAGGAAACCATGAAAGTCAATACCAATTTCTCACCTGCAAATTCACAGGAAGTATTTTATTGTTTACGTTTCTTGTTTGTTTTGAGCAACAGAGAGGATGGGGAAGGGGCAGGGAGAGAGGGAGAGCAAGAATCCCAGCCAGTCTCTGCCCTGTCAGTCCAGAGCCTGGTGCGGGGCTCGATCTCACGAACTGTGAGTTCATGATCTGAGCCAGGAGAACAAGAGGTGGACGCTTAACCGACTGAGCCACCCAGGCGCCCCCAGGGAACTAGTTTTGATAATGTCACATGTAGCAGAGAAACATTTCATCTTAAAATCACATTTATGTAAGAAGATAAATACATAATTATCAACCGAAAGCCAGGGAAAATTCCTTCAGTCATTTGCCAGGGGACTAATAAACATATGGATACTTTGATGGATAATTCATTCATAACTGTTATAAATTACTCTAACAACATTTTGTGCTACAAAGATGTCAGAAATAGTAAAATCCTGGGTCCATTAGTAATGCTTATTGTAGTGCTATGCTATAGGTACTTATGCATGTGGCTGTTTTCTTCACTAGGATTTGGCATCGAAATATGGATTATTTATTTCTCTGGTCCTCTAGTACATCTCATGGTACTAAATACTAGAATGTGTCAAATTTTAGTATGAAAAGATTATGTTTTGTAGACATTAAAATAATTATCATTAGATAAAATTTTAAGTATCATAGAAATAAAACTCAATGATCGTTAAATGTTAGTACTTTTCTAAATATTTTTAATGTTTGTTTATTTTTGAGACAGAGACAGAGCATCAGCGGGGGAGGGGCAAAGAGAGAGGGAGACAGAATCTGAAACAGGCTCCCATCTCTGAGCTGTCAGCACAAAGCCTCATGCGGAGCTCTAACTTGTCAACCGCGAGATCATGACCTGAGCCAAAGTCGGATGGTCATCCAACTGAGCCACCCAGGTGCCCCAGTATTTCCTTTTTGTTTTTTTAATGTTTATTTATTTTTGAGAGAGAGACAGAGTGTGAGTGGAGGAGGGGCAGAGAGAGGGAGACAGAATCTGAAGCAGGCTCCCGGTCCTGAGGTGTCAGCACAGAGCCCCATGACATGGGACTTGAGCTCAGGAACCTTGAGATCATGACCTGAGCTGACATTGGACGCCTAATCCACTGAGCCACCCAGGCACCCCTGTTAGTATTTTTCTGTTGTTGTAAAGTTTAAAAATATATTTATAAGTGTCCCTGATTATGCTTATAGAGGCCTATGACAGAAAATTTGCTTGTGGGTGATTTTTTTTTAAGTTCATTTATTTACCAGGGAGGGGTAGAGAGAGAGAGGGAGCAAGAGAATCCTAAGTGAGGTCCTCACTATTATCATGTAGCCTGACACGGGGCTAGATCTCATGAATTGAGAGATGACTTAAGGTGAAATCAGATGCTTAACTGACTGAGCCACCCAGGTACCCATGTGAATGATTTTTTTTCAACCTTGAAGTAGAGTTGACACACTGATGTATTAGTTTCAGGTGTACAACATAGTGATTGGACAAGTTTATACACTATGCTATACTCACCAGTATAGCCACCATCTGTCACCATACTACCCTTGAGTATATTTCCTATGCTGTGCATTTCATCCCCATGACTTATTCATTCCGTAACTGAAAGCCTGTACCTCCTACTCCCTTTCACCCATTTTGCCCATCTCCCTGCCCCCCTCCCTTCTGGCAACCACCATTTTGTTCTCTGTATTTATGAGTCTCTTTCTGCCTTTTATTTGTTTTTTAATTTATGTTTTAGATTCCACATACACCTGAAATCATATGGCATTTATTGGCCTTCTCCTGTTTGACTTCTTTCACTTCTTATATACCTTCTAGGTCCATGCATACTTTTACAAATGGCAAGGTGTCATTCTATTTTTAATGGCTGAGTAATATTCCACTGTATGTATATGTGTGTAATACATACACACTGTGTATCTTTATCATTCAGCCCCTGATGGACACTGTGGTTGCTTTACTTCTTGGCTCTTGTAAACAATGCTACAGTAAACATAAGGGCCCATATACTTTGTCAAATTGGTGTTTTCCTTTCCTTTGGGTAATACTAAGCAATGGAATTACTGGATCATATGCTATTTCTGCTTTAAACATTTTAACGAATGTTGCATTTTGTTAGAGCAGCTGTAGCAGAAAACTATTTTCATGGTAGGAGAGTCAGCTTAGGTATATTTTTACTAATATTTGGCTATGTCAGTAAAAAATTTTCATATACTTGTTTTGATTACTACTAAATTTAAGTGTTTGAATTTACAACGGATTTACATCCATTTTTATGTGAATTGGCTGTTGCTATTCTTTTTTTTTCCATTTTCTATTTATGTTTTAGGGTTTTTCTTAAAGCCTTGCATGCTTTTATAAATTAAGAGTTTTGCGGGGCACCTGGGTGGTTCAGTCACGTGGGCTCAGGTCATGATGTTGCAGTTCATGGGCTTGAGCTCTTTGTTGGGCTCTGTGCTGACAGCTCAGAGCCTGGTGCCTGCTTCTGATTCTGTGTCTCCCTTTCTCTCTCTCTCTCTCTCTCTCTGCCCCTCCTGATGCTCACATCCTGTTACTTTCTTTCTCTCTCAAAAATAAATAAACGGTTAAAAAAAAAAGGAGTTTTAATCCTTGTAATATCTTAATATCTTTGCAAAGATTTCCCCAGTTCTTTGTTCTTTTTATATTTTCACAATCTCACACACACACACACACACACACACACCTAAAGAAGTTTCCAGAGTATTTAAATATATCAGTGTTTTGATATATTTAATGGTTTAAAAACCATTAAACAATGATGTTTTTTAAAAAATTAATGTTCTTTATTATTTTCACACTAAAGATTTGTAACTCCATACTTTATGATTTTATATTTTGTTCCATGTATAAAAATCCTAGAATTTAGTTATGTTTTAGTGTGCTAAGAAAAATAATTTTGTAATTATAATTTATTGACTGCTTCTCCTATGGATTAGACGTTGCTACTTGTATCATATCACAAATTTGAATATATGCTCCGCTTAGTTTCTGTAAGAAGACTAGTCTATTGTTTTGTTTTGTTGTTAAGAGCTTAGAGCAGTTTTATGTTCATGGCAACATGGAGAGGAAGTTACAGAGATTTCTCATATGGCCTCTGTCCCCTCCCCCAGTATAAACGACCCCACCAAAGTGATGTACCTGTTATGGTTGGTGAACCCACCTTGACACACCATTATGAATGTCCATAGTTTACATTAGGGTTCAGTCTTGGCGTTGTGCATTCAGCGGGTTTGGATAAATGTGTCCTGACACATATCTTACCTTTACGGTTTGCTACAGAACCCTTTCAGAGCCCTCAGTATCCTCCGTGTGCCCTACCCTGTTCATCCCTCCCTGCAAGTCTAGCCCCTTTCAACCACCGATCCTTTTACTCTCTTCATACTGCTGCCTTTTCCAGAGTGTCATATAATTGGAATTGTATAATATTTAGCTTTTTTAGATTGGCTTCTTTCACTTAGTATGACGCATATAAGTTGCTGCTATGTCTTTTCATGGTTTGATGGCTCATTTCTGTTTTTTTTTTTTTTCTTAAAGCATAGAGTTGTGTCTCCCAAAGTTGTGATTTTATTTATTTTTTTTTTACAAATAGTTTATTGTCAAATTAGTTTCCACATAACACTCAGTGCTCTTCCCCACAAGTGCCCTCCTCCATGCCCATCCCCCCATCCCCCCACATCCATCAGTCCTCAGTTTTTGTCAGCATTCAAGAGTCTCTCATGGTTTGCCTCTCTCCCTTTCCCCCACCATTTCCGCCCTTCTTCTCCCCCTTGTTCCTCCATCAAGTTCCTCCTAATCCTCCTATACGTGCAAACATATGATATTTGTCCTTCTCTGCCTGACTTATTTCGCTCAGCATAACACCCTCAAGGTCCATCCATGTTGCTACACGTGGCCAGATTTCATTCTTTCTCATGGCCATGTAGTATTCCATGGTATAGATAAACCACATCTTCTTGATCCATTCATCTGTTGACGGACACTTAGGCTCTTTCCAGGTTTTAGCTATTGTGGAGAGTGCTGCTATGAACATTGGGGTACATGTGCTCCTATGCCTCAGCATTTCTGTATCCCTTGGGTAAATTCCTAGCAGTGCTATTGCTGGGTCATAGGGGAGTTCTATTGTTAGTTTCCTTAGGACCCTCCACACTGTTTTCCAGAGGGGCTGTACCAGTTTACATTCCCACCAACAGTGTAGGAGGGTGCCCGTTTCTCCACATTCTCGCCAGCATCTAGAGCTCTCTGATTGGCTCATTAGAGCCACTCTGACTGGCGTGAGGTGGTATCTCCGTGTGGTTTTGATTTGTGTTTCCCTGATGAGCGATGCTGAGCATCGTTTCATGTGTCTGTTGGCCATCTGGATGTCCTCTTTGGAGAAGTGTCTGTTCATATCTTCTGCCCATTTCTTCACTGGGTTGTTTGTTTTCGGGCGTGTAGTTTGGTGAGTTCCTTGTAGATTCTGGATATCAACCCTTTATCTGATATGTCATTTGCAACTATCTTTTCCCATTCCGTTGGTTGCCTATTAATTTTCTGGGTTGTTTCCTTTGCTGTGCAGAAGCTTTTAATCTTGATGAGGTCCCAATCAGTTTATTTTTGCTCTTGATTACCTTGCTTTTGGGGATGTGTCAAGTAAGAAGTTGCTGCGGTGGAGGTCAAGGAGGTTGTTTCCTGCTTTCTCCTCTAGGGTGTTGATAGCTTCCTGTCTCACATTCAGGTTCTTTATCCATTTTGAGTTTATTTTTGTGCATGGTGTGAGAAAATGATCTAGTTTCATTCTTCTGCATGTTGCTGTCCAGTTCTCCCAACACCATCTGTTAAAAAGGCTGTCTTTTTTCCATTGGATATTCTTTCCTGCTTTGTCAAAGATTAGTTGGCTGTATACTTTTGGGTCCACTTCTGAGTTCTCAATTCTGTTCCATTGGTCTATGTGTCTGTTTTTGTTCCAATACCATACTGTCTTGATGATGACAGCTTTGTAGTAGAGGCTAAAGTCTGGGATGGTGATCCCTCCCGTTTTGGTTTTATTTTTCAGGATTACTTTGGCTATTCGGGGTCTTTTGTGGTTCCATACAAATTTTTGGATAGTTTGTTCTAGTTTTGAGAAGTATGCTGGTGCAATTTTGATTGGAATTGCATTGAATGTGTAGAGTGCCTTAGTTAGTAATGACATCTTAACTATATTTATTCTTCCTATCCATGAGCATGGAATGTTTTTCCATTTCTTTGTGTCTTCTTCAATTTCCTTCATAAGTTTTCTATAGTTTTCCTCATACAGATCTCTTGTATCCTTGGTTAGGTTTATTCCGAGGTATTTTATGGTTTTTTGTGCAATTGTGAATGGAATCAGTTTCTTGATTTCTCTTTCTGTTGCTTCATTGTTGGTGTATAAAAATGCAACCAATTTCTGTACATTGATTTTGTACCTTGCAACTTAGCTGAATTCTTGGATCAGTTCCAGTAGGCTTCTGGTGGAGTCTGTCGGGTTTTCGATGTAGAGTATCATGTCATCTGTGAAGAGTGAAAGTTTGAGTTCCTCTTTGCCAATTCTGATGCCTTTGATTTCCTTTTGGTGTCTGATGGCTGATGCTAGGACTTCCAGCACTATGATAAACAGCAGTGGTGAGAGTGGGCATCCCTGTCGTGTTCCTGATCTCAGGGGGAAAGCTCTGAGTTTTCCCCGTTGAGGATGATGTTAGCTGAAGGCTTCTCATAGATGGCTTTGATGATGTTTAAGTAGGTTCCTTCTATCCCAACTTTCTCGAGAGTCTTTATTAAGAAGGGATGCTGTATTTTGTCAAATGCTTTTTCTGCATCTATTGACAGGATCGATCATATGGTTTTTATCTTTTCTTTTATTGATATGATGTATCACATTGATTTGCGAATGTTGAACCAGCCCTGTAACCCAGGAATGAATCCCACTTGATCTTGGTGGTTGATTCTTTTTATGTGCTGCTGGATTCGATTTGCAAGGATCTTGTTGATAATTTTTGCATCCGTATTCATCAAGGATATTGGCCTGTAGTTCTCTTTTTTTGCTGGATCTCTGTCTGGCTTGGGAATCAGAGTGATGCTGGCTTCACAAGATGAGTCCGGGAGTTTTCCTTCACTTTCTATTTTTTGGAATAGCTTGAGAAGAATTGGGATTAATTCTGTTTTAAAGGTCTGGTAGAATTCCCCAGGGAAGCCATCAGGTCCAGGGCTCTTATTTGTTGGGAGAATTTTGATCACTGATTCAATTTCTTCACTCGTTATGGGTCTGTTCAAGTTTTCTATTTCTTCCCCTGTGAATTTTGGTAGTGAGTGTGTGTTTAGGAATTTGTCCATTTCTTCTAAGTTGTCCAATTTGTTGGCATATAATTTTCCATAGTATTCCCTGATAATTGCTTGTATTTCTGAGGGGTTGGTTGCAATAAGTCCAGTTTCATTCATAATTTTGTCTATTTGGGTGCTCTCTCTTTTCTTTTGGATAAGTCTGACTAGAGGTTTGTCAATTTTGTTTACTTTTTCAAAAAACCAACTCTTGGTTTCATGGATCTGTTCAATTGTTTCTTTGGTCTCTATGTTGTTTATTTCTGCTCTAATTTTTGCTATTTCTCTTCTTCTACTGGGTTTAGGGCGTTCTTGTTGCTCTGCCTCTAGTTCCTTTAGGTGAGCTGTTAGATTTTGGACTTGCGCTTTTCTAATCTCTTGAAATAGGCCTGGAGAGCAATGTACTTTCCTCTTAGGACTGCCTTTGCCGCATCCCATAGATTTTGAATTGTTGTGTTTTCATTTTCATTTGTTTCCATATATTTTTTAATTTCATCTCTAATTGCCTGATTGGCCCATTCATTCTTTAGAAGGGTGTTCTTTAACCTCCATGTTTTTGGAAGTTTTCCAGACTTCTTCCTGTAATTGATTTCAAGTCTCAAAGCATTGTGATCTGACAGTGTGCATGGTATGATCTCTATTCTTTTATATTTCTTGAGGGCTGCTTTATGTCCCAGTATGTGATCTATCTTGGAGAATGTGCCATGCGCACTTGAGAAGAAAGTAAATTCCTTGGCCTCAGGATGTAAAGTTCTAAATATATCCGTCAGGTCCATCTGGTCCAATGTGTCTTTCAAGTCCATTATTTCTTTAGTCATTTTCTCTCTGTTTGACCTATCCATTGCTGTAAGTGGAGTATTAAAGTCCCCTGCTATTAGCACATTCTTATCTATAAGCTTGTTTCTGTTTGTGATGAATTGTTTTAGATATTTAGGTGCTCCCATATTCGGTGCGTAGACATTTATGATTGTTAGTTCTTCCTGATGGATGGACCCTGTAATTATTATGTAGTGCCCTTCTTCATCTCTTGTGATTGTCTTTAATTTAACGTCCAGTTTGTCTGATATAAGTATCGCTACTCCGGCTATCTTTTGATTTCCTGTAGCATGATATATATTTCTCCATCCCCTTACTTTTAATCTGAAGGTATCTTCCCATCTAAAATGAGTTTCTTGTAGACAGCATATAGATGGATTTTGTTTTTTTATCCATTCTGCTACCCTATGTCTTTTGATTGGAGCATTCAGCCCATTTACGTTCAGTGTTATTATTGAGATATGTGGGTTTAGAGTCTTTGTGTCCTTTGTGGAGTTCATGCTTATGGTGGTGTCTCTGGTATCTTTGTTCCTTGCAACCTTTCCTTCAGAGCGTCCCCCTCAGGATTTCTTGTAGGGCTGGCTTAGTGGTGACAAATTCTTTCAATTTCTGTTTATTTGGAAAGGTTTTTATCTCTCCTTCTATTTTGAATGACAGGCTTGCTGGCTAGAGGATTCTTGGCTGCATATTTACTGTTCATCACACTGAAGATCTCTTGCCATTCCTTTCTGGCCTGCCACGTTTCAGTAGATAGGTCTGTCACCACTCTGATGGGTTTCCCTTTGTATGTGCGGGCCCTTTTCTCCCTAGCTGCTTTCAAAATTCTCTCTTTGTCCTTGTATTTTGCCATTTTTATTATGATATGTCGTGCAGAAGATCGATTCAAGTTACGTCTGAGGGGAGTCCTCTGAGCCTCTTGTATTTCCACATTGACTTCCTTCCCCAGGTCGGGGAAGTTCTCTGCTATAATTTGTTCCAGGACTCCTTCAGCACCTTTCCCTCTTCCTCTTCTGGGATTCCTATGATACGGATATTGTTGCGTTTGACTGTGTCGCTGAGCTCTCGAATTCTTCTTCCTGTTCCTGGATCAGTTTGTCTCTTTTTTTGTCAGCTTCTTGTTTTTCTATAATGGTGTCTTCTAAATCACTTATTCTCCTTCTGCCTCTTCAGTCCGTGCATTGGAGGCCTCTAATTTATTATGTATCTCATTTATCGCATTTTTTAATTCTTCATGCCTATTTTTATTTTCCATTCTGTCTGTAGCCATAGTTTCTTTGATGTCCCCTATGTTTTTTTCAAGCCCTGCTATTAATTTTACCATTATTATTCTCAAATCTTGTTCACTTATGCTGTTGATATCTGTTTTGAGCAGTTCATTAGCTGTCATTTCTTCTTGGAGTTTCTTTGGAGGAGAGCTCTTTAGTTTCATCATTTTAGTTAGCTTTCCGGCTCTTGTTGGTTTTAAAGACCTGTTATGCTCTCTGTTTCTATGAGCGCTGCTATATTCAAGAAGACTCTTTGACTTTCCAGGGCCTATCCTTTCAGAGAGTGTTTTTTGAATGGTATCCCTTGGTCTCTCTTGTTGGGACCTTGATTATTTTATTTTCCTATTCGTAGTGATATTTGGGACTCTCCACCTTGTGTACTCTAGCTTGTTTCTTGAGGTAGCCCTGGAAAAGAAAACAGACAGACAAACACACAGGGAGCAGGAGCACACAAACGCACAGGCTAATTCAACTATCATGCAAAGCGAGAGGGAAAATGAAAAAGTTAAGAGAAAAGATGGAGGAGGGAGGGCGAATAATAGGGAGCATAAAATACATAAAAGGGTCAAAAGGGAAGAGAAAAGGGAAAAAGAAGAACCGATGGACAAAGAACGGTTTAAAGCATATATCTGGATTTCCCAGCTACAGTTATATAGCCGTGTGTATGCAGTGCTGGTTGAAGAGCATAGAGAAAAAGAGAGAAGGCAGGGCGAAACGAGGCAGATTTGGAAATAGAATGAACAGGCATAAGGGATAAGAAGCTTTTTTCAAAGAGGTAAAGGGTAGAATATGGTTGGATAGGTAGGTGAGAGAAGGATGCTGGAATTATCCAGAGAAACTATATAGTCTAATTACTTCTGAGAGAAATAGCTGAAAAAGTCGGTAGGTGTAGAATTTGCATTTACAGAATGGACTTGTGATTGTTTAAGCAAGCTGGCGACCAGAGTTAATCAGGTCAGTGTTTTGGGGGAAAAAGCGAGAAAAGAGAAAGAAGAAGAAAAAAAGAAAGATAAGAAAGGGGAAAAAAAAGAAGAAAAAAAGGAAAAAAACAAAAAAGAAAAAAAAAGGAAAAAGAGAAAAAAGAAAAAAAAAAGGGAGGAGGGCACCTCTCAGGCAGGGATGGGCGTGGCGTGATCCGATGCCTCAGGCGGGGGTTCTGCCTTGGCGATTGTGGGGAGGAGAGTGACGGTGCTCCAGTCCCTTCTTGAACCCCGCGCTGCAGCTCGCTTTTTTTTGGCATGTCAACTCCCCGTTCCGGGGACGCAGCCGAAATTGGTTGCACTCTTCAACCCAGGCCAGTTCCAATCTCCAAATCCCAGTCTGCGTGCCCCGCTGAAATTGCCTTAGATACAGCTTCCCAGGCAACTCCCTCGGGCTATTCCAGGCTCCCTGCTGAGCTCTGGGGGCAGAGTCAGAATCGCTGCTTCCTTCTCTGGGTCGGGCTGGCGCGCATGGGCGGGGGCTTGCCTGCGGGGTCCGCGTAGCCTGAGCCCGCTGGAGTGAGGAAAACCGGGTCTCTCTATGGCTCGTCACCCGAAACACGAACTCACAGGCAAATTTCCCAGTTTTTAGCTGTTTGCCTTCCCTCTCGAGTTCCAGCCAGCCAGGAGTGCGAACGCCCGGTGTCCGTGCGGCTCTTTCAGGGGCCCCAGCTGCCCTGGAGCTACAATGGCGGCAGGCGCACCGCCACTCTGAAATCCAACCTCCAGGAGCGGCACAAAGAAGCACTTTGTGTGCTCAGCCTCCCCCAGGACCAGTTGGCGCGAGGCGACCTGGTGTGCAGGTATTTGGCAAGTACAGTCTTTCTATGCACCGAGTGGAGGTTTTTTCCCCCCCGAGCAGAGGTTTTTCTGTTTTGGACTCTGTCCTTTTCTCCTCTCACTCCCCGTAGAGGGTAGAGGGGGATCACCTCCCACCCTGGAGTCTCCGATCCCGGCCCGATTTTACCTTCCCTGGTTCGCACTCACGTTAGAAGGCTTTCTCAGTGGATTCTGCGTCCTTTTTCTCCCAGTCTCTCAGGTTTTGTAAGGTTTCCAATGGCTTCAGATCTTTTCTGTGTGATGTATGGGCGCGAGTGCAAGTACGGAGCTCCTTACTTCTCCGCCATCTTGCCCTCTATTTCCGCTCATTTCTTGTTAGTGCTGAAAAATAGGCTTTTCTCTGGATGTATCACCACTTGCTCCCCTACTGAGCAACTCCCATCTTAGTTGCTACCAAGTTCGGGCCATTATGAATAAAATAGTTCTAAACATCCATGTGTAGGTTTTCGCATGGACATAAGCTCTGAACTCCTTTGGACAGATAGTAGAGAGCATGATTGCTGGGTCATACAGTCAGAGTATGTTTATAGAAACACTAAAGCGTCTGCCTGACTCACTTTACCAGTCTGCTTTCCCGTAACCAATACAAGGGAGCTTCTCTTACTCTACATCCTTGCTTGGGTGCTTGGTATTATCAATGGCCTGGGATTTGGCCATTCTAATAGGCATGTTGTGGTATCACATTATTGTTTTTATTTGGTATTTCCCCAATGACTTATAATGTGGTGCATTTTTCCATATGTTGATAACAGTCCTTTATCGGTTGTGTCTTTCTTAAGACACAGAATTTCTCCCAGTGTATGGCTTGTGTTTTAATTCTCTGGACGTTGTTTTTCACAGAGCAGAAGATTTTAATTCTAATGAAATCCAGCTCATCAATTATTTATTTTATGAATCATGTCTTTGGTGTTGTATCTTAAAAGTCATTGCCATACTCAAGGTCATCTAGGTGTTCCCCTGTATTATGTTCTCAGCATTTTATAGTTGAGCATTTTAAATTTGGGTCAGTGATCCATGGTGACTATACCCTTTGTGTTAAGGGTAGAAGGTCTGTGCTTAATGTCTGGGTTCAATGAATTGCTGTTGCACCTTCAGCCTTTTGGCCATTTCTCTGCTGCTGGGGTTTCCATATTGGCCTTATTCCCCACCTGCAGTTATCATTCGATTTGACTTACTTCCATGACTGTTTCCTACCTGGTCCTTACCCTGTCACACTCTCAGTAGCCCTAGCTTGACATGGCATTCGTCACCAGCTGTCATTTATGTTGCATCTTTTCATACTTCATTACTGGTTACTATGATGCTGGAGACCTCAAGATAAATATGACATATTCCTTGTCACCAGAGTGATAAATCCACAAACATACTGTTTCAACTTGTTATAAGGGCCTCTGTAGAGAAGTGTGCATAATGTGTCAGAGCAGCAGAGTGGGGGTCATTTCAAGAAAAGGGAATGACCTATACAAAGGTATTATATACCGTCCAACAATGTCTTTCAAAAGAATTAAATCCAAACCCCCTATCCCTGCAGAATTTTCTATAGATCAGGGCCTTATCCTCTTTGGTTATTCTCCATTCTTGTTGCATAATAATTGTAGATGTGTGGCCCACATCTCGGGATTATGTGGTCCTTTGGGCCACTGCCAGCATCATAGACATGTAGACGAAGTTCCCTGCTTGAGGCTTTAACAACACTGTGTTAAATGTGACTGTTTTGATGTAAAACAGAAAAAAAGAAACATGGTATTTCATACAGCGACAAGTCTATTGAAAGCAAACGATGGGCATTTTCAAAAATCAAATTTCAAGGAACGTGTGAGCATCAGATGGCCTTCACCGTGAAGTTCTGTGGAGAGATCCTGGTGGACTCCTAACAGGAGGAGGCAAGGTACTATTACCAACAACTTCTCAGGCACTGGCTTAGATGATTGCTGACTGCTGATCCTTTTTAAGAAATAAACTGGACTGAATCGCAGAATTGTAGATTAGGCATCTGACTTTGCTATTGGTAAAACTAAATAATGAAAAATCCCTAAAGAGCACCTTGTTGAGTATAAATTTCAGAACCTGCCACTAACTTTTCCACTAGAGTAAATCATGTCTAACACAAAAGGGATCTTGAGACAAGGAAAAGTAAAACTATAGTCCAAAGAAAGTCAGTGAGTAAATTTTCCGTGAAGCATTCCACAACTTTTGAAAACGTATTTCTAACAGCTTTCAAAGAAATGTGGCAATTATACTTGTTTCTGCCTTTCGCTTATTATCCACATGGCAAATCACCGTGAGAGGTGAAGAATTGCACTTTCTTTTGAAAGAATGAAAATTTAGAAAATGCCCCAACGTTAGGAATATTCTTGAATCTCGAAAACAAGATTGCTTGCAGGGTCCTCTGACCCTCATCTTACAATAAGATCATTAAGGCCCAGAGTGTGGAAATGGCCTGCACCAGGTCCTTTATTGCTAGAGATAGTTCTTAATATCATATGCCACTTACTGTCTCCTGACTGGTTTCCAGGCACTGTGCCGAGATATTTTAAAGTATATTATCTCTTTGTTACCTCCATCTGATATAGAGAACGAAGACTGGAAAGAGGCTTACTTTGCCCAAGGCAACATAGTTTTTTTTTAGATGTAGACTTGGGATTCAGACTTGGGTTTGTCTCATTTCAGGGCCTCTGCTTTTATCTGTGATGATAGATCTCTGGTCTAGATCAGACTAGTATTACTGCTTCTGCTAGACTTTTCCCCTCTTACACGGACTGATTTTAGTTACTGAATTAAGATAAACACAGTAAACGATGAGATTGCTCGCTTAACCCCCCAGAAATCCCATACGCAGTGTACGAAGGAAGTAGCAGAAATCTATCCATTTTGTTGGGGGAAAAAATCAACCATTTCTCCTTCTCCTGTTGTGAGATAGTTCTACCAAGAAACATGCTTTAATCTTGCCTTTGAAGACATGGAAGGAGGGGCGCCTGGGTGGCTTAGTCGGTTAAGCGTCCGACTTTCGCTTAGGTCATGATCTCACGGTTCGTGGGTTCGAGCCCCGCGTCAGGCTGTGTGCTGACTGCCAGCTCAGAGCCTGGAGCCTGTTTCAGTCTGTGACTCCCTCTCTCTCTGACCCTCCCTGCTCACGCTGTCTCTCTCTCTCTCTCTCCTAGAAATAAATAAAACATTTAAAAAAAAAAAAAAAAAGAAGACATGGAAGGAGAATTTTAACACTTTACATCACAGTAAGGCCCATATAGTTCCGTAAGTGGCCTAACTGGAGGGGAGATGAAGCCAGTTTATTAAATGGACTGAACGTGCTCTTTCCTGCTTCCTTCAACATTATGGACACACCCCATAGTTTTCCAGTTGTTCTGAGTTATAACAACACCTCGTCTTACATAATGCAAGCACAAGTAAACGACGGGTTAGATAGCCCGGATTCAGGGCTTAATACCTGCATCAGTTTGCTAATTCCTCTGCCTCTTTTCCTCTCCCAACTTTTCTTCTACACTGTAGCTAGAGGAATCTTAAGAAAGTCACTCTGATCCTATTACTCTCGATCTTAAACACTCTTCGATGGCTCCTTCACATCCTTCAGTATATAGTCCAGGCACCGTGATTTAGTTAACACTGTATTAAAAATAGCCCCCAATCTTAATGGCTTACAGACACATCCATTAGTTTATATCATGATTTTGTGGATTGCTTGGGTAATTAATTCTGGTGCTGCTCTAATCTGGGATCGTTTATATGGTTGCATTCACGTGATAGATGAACTTGAGGCTGGCCTCAGCTGGAAAGGCTGGGGCCACTTGACCTTATTCCTGGTGGTCTTTCTTCTTTAGGGAGCTAGTTAGGGAACTGGGTCAGAGCCGGTGTTGCCGGGCCTTTCTGGCTGCAAATGAGGACTAGAAAATATGTAAGCAGATAGGCGTAGGCTATGAAAGAGGAGAGCGGTTTTCAGACAAACTTGAGTTTGCCTCAGAACCACCATAAGGGGCTTGATGGACTCCAGACTGATGAACTGTACCTTCAGAGCTTATTCAGTGAGTGCGGGCGGGGCCGCAGGCTTGCCTGGATAGCTGATTCCCTGGTTTATCTGACATAGCCCATTTGGGGACCATATCTGAAGAATGACTGAACTAAAAACTAAAAGCTCTCTGAGGGAGGAAGACACAGGCAAACTGCGTTTTCCTGAAGACCTGCAGCAGAAGTGCTTGACTTTGGCGCCTGTTGTATGTAGCAGCGGCACCCGATGCCATCAAATGGGACCCTGTGTCTTTTCTGCAGTAATGATTTCTCTGTCGCTGGCAACCTATTCTGCCACCTCGTAGTTGATCAGGAGATAGGTGTTGAACTGAGCTACATATTGTATCTACCCCAGTAAGAACGCAACTATTACTTATAAGCAATACTGCCCACAAAAGAGAGAGGGCGTTAGGAGGAAGAATCGGGAAAAGATGCTAATTAGCTGGAGTAAGAAATCGTTTGTGCGTATATGCACGGGTATGTTGGGTGGTTCAGGAGCGTTTGATAAGCAGTGAGCTTCAGTAGACCTGCGTTGTTGAGAAACCGCCTCACACCTGTCAGAATGGCTAACATTAACAACTCAGGTAACAACAGATGTTGGCAAGGATGCGGAGAACGAGGAACCTTCTGCACTGCTGGTGGGAATGCAACCTGGTGCAGCCACTCTGGAAAACAGTATGGAGGTTCCTCCAAAAATTAAAAATAGAGCTACCCTGTGACCCAGCAATTATCTACTACTTAGTAGGCATTTATCCAAAGGATACAAAAATGTGGATTCGAAGGGGCACACGCACCCCAATGTTTATAGTAGCGGTATCAACAACAGCCAGTTGTAAAGAGCCAGTATGGAAAGAGCCCAAATGTCCATCAATGGATGAATGGATAAAGAAGATGTAGTAGAGGCACCTGGGTGTCTCAGTTGCTTGAGTGTCTGACTTCAGCTCAGGTTATGATCTCATGGTTCGTGAGTTTGAGCCCCGCGTCAGGCTGGCTGCTTTCAGTGTGGAGCCGGTTTCAGATCCTCTGTCTCCCTTTCTCTGCCCCTTCCCCACTTGAGCTGTCTCAAAGATAAACATTTTTTTAACAATTAAAAAAAACCACATTTTTTTAACAATTAAAAAGAGGTACGTACATATATACGCACACACAATGGAATGTTACTGGGTGATCAAAAAGAATGAAATCCTGCCGTTTGCAACAACATGGCTGAACTGGAGGGTATCATGCTAAGCGAAATCAGTCCGTCAGAGAAGGACAAATATGATTTCACTCATATGTGGAATTTAAGAAACACAACAGATGAACATAGGGGAAGGGAAGGAAGAAAATAGGGAGACAAACTAAGAGACTCTTAAACACAAAGAACAAATTGAGGGTTGTGGGAAGAGAGGGAGGTTAGGGGATGGGCTGAAGGGTAAGGAGCATTAAGGAGGGCGCTTGGTGGGCTGAGCACCGGGTGTTATACATGAATCACTCAGTTCTAGTCCTGAAATCATTCTTACACTATCTATTAACTAACTTGCATTTAAATAAAATTAAAAAAAAAAAAAAGACACCTACATTGTCTACCACTAGACACCTTGAACAGAACTGCTCTGCCAGGATACCCGGAAGCCAGACACTTGCCTGAGAGCTTATCCAGTATCTCGTGGTAGCTGCCGCCCCGAGGAAGCACAAATGAAGTCATCTATGCCACTGCAGGTTTGGTTAGGGCTGCTGTTTGCCTCTCCCTTTGTTTACCATCATTCTATCACTGGAGTGGGTGTGTCATTTGGCAGTTTGCTCATTGGATTCCTTCTGTCCCGAAAGGTCAGAAAGCAAATCACTTTCAAATGTCAACAGATATTTAAAATATTTCCATTCAGCAATAAGTTTTTCCCCGATCTTTGCTATCGCATCCTGAGGTTTTTGCCAAAGCTAACTTTGTGGCTGTGTGCTGAAGGCACGGTATCCCACCCCCCCCCACGCCCCCCCCGCGGGTTCTCACCCTCTCATTGGTCAGAGTTTGGTGGATCAGGCTGTAGAAGCATTAAAGAAATAAGGGTGCTGGGAGAAACAGCCATACATCGTGCACTTAATGACTGGTGATATTGTGGGTGTGAACAGAGTTTATTGTAATTCAGGGTGCATCTTTGGCAACTATGGGGATAATGAAATACATCTGGGGACTCTGTTCCCAAGATTCAGAGCTTTGAATTCAAATGCCGTCCGCTTTAATATTCACAGCCCACACCAGTGCTTGGTAGGTAAAGAAATGCGTGTTTGTCCTTTTCCCTGGTAAGGCGTGTTTGTTCCTTAATCTTTATTTTCTCCTCTGCAAGTTGACATCTATACCATTATGAGTTTAATTGGGGACGCTTATTAATTGGTGACTATTTTCATCACTACTGACTTAAGACACGTTTTACTATAAAATGGGTTGAAAGATAACGTTGCAAAGCATGCTTTGGTGTCACTTTTCTGTCATTCACTTATGATCTACTAAAGTGTGAAATCTTTCCTCGCTTTCCTGTCATTCAGGATAGCTGCTGTACTTCTGTATCAGTATTCTGGCCAGGTGGTTTCTCTTCGCTGTCATTTAAAAAATGCATAAGGCTAAATTAAAAGTTGCAAAGCCTTTGGGGACGATAATTAGGTAATCAGCTTCGCGAGATATGAGTAAAACCCTTAACACATTCTCATCAACAGTTTTGCCAGATACGGTATGAGCGACGTCCTCAATCCTGTACCCTGGGATACGTATCCTTACCCCGTCAATTGTCTGCAGATTACATTTCACAAAGCAGTTACGGAGCTGAAGAGTATACACGGTAAATACCTAACTCCTATTCAACATCGCAGTTAAAAGACCCAACTGCTGGGGAGACCTTGAGTCTTCCAGAAGATTCCGAATTACAAACTTGAGTTTCCCTGTAGAAACGTGAGTGGTCTCCTAAGTCCAGTGATCTTCAAGGTTCGTTTTTGGTTTTTTTCCTCAACACCTGTTTTGATACTTTTGCCAGTTACATCCATAGTTCGAAATGCCTGATCAAACACAATTTTTTTTTAATGTTTATTTTTGAGAGAGAGAGAGAGAGAGAGAGAGACAGAGCACCAGGAGGGGAGGGGCAGCGAGAAAAGGAGACATGGAATCCGAAGCAGCCTCCGAGCTGTCAGTCAGCTCGGAGCCCATCGCAGGGCTTGAATTTATGAACCACGAGATCATGACCCGAGCCAAAGTCGGGTCTTCACTGACTGAGCCACCCAGGTGCCCCTAGCAAACACATTATATCAATTCATTAATTACGTTTTGATTAGGAGAAAAAAAGGATAAGCAAATTGATCAATGAGCTAGGTGAGCATGAAGGAGCTTGCTAAGCATTTGTCATGAAAGAATGACACATACTGTGCAGTGGAAAGAATGCATTCATTTCTCTGTTATACACATACACGCACAAATGTGTGATCTTAAGCAGGTTCCCTTGATTCTGAGCCTCCTTTCCTTCATTTGTAATATGACAATAGCAGTTTCTTTGGTTTAGGTATCTTATGAGAATTACACTTAGCTTAGGGCATGCTACATAAGCACCAAATGACTAGAAATATTGTCTGTATCATGGACCTAGGCAAACATTTATTTTCTATGAGCGTCATTTTATTTTCCTTTAATATTAAATTCATGACACCCCTTGGCAGGGTAGTTAAGGAAGATTAGTAATGCCATATGATGAAAGTGATTCCCTTTATCTTTCGCATATATTAGGTACTCGTTAATGATAGCAGCCATGTTATTTTACTCCTAGTATTTTACTTGAATTTCATTCGTTGACGAAATATTCCTTCAATACGTGCTGCGTGTCATGATTGTGCTGGAGATAATGTGGTGGATGAACCTGACTGCGTCCCTGCCTCAAGGAGATTAGGACTGAGTGCGGCACAGATGCCCAATGACTGAGTATATTCTCATCTGTTTGGGAGAGGATCCGGAGAAGTTTCCATGCAATGGCATTTGTATTGAGTCACAGGGAATGAATGGACTTGGCTAGGAAAATGAGTGGTATGAAAAGCTTTATGGAAAGGGTAACAGTGAAAACATAAGCCTGAGTGGTCAGGGAGGCCTCCTTGAAGGAATCCAATTCAGACCTCCTCCTGAAGTAGGAAGACGTGCTGGCAGCATGGAGGGGGTGCTGGAGGGCGTACGGGGCAGGGACAGAGGTACAGGGAGCCCCAGGAGCTCAGGTTTGGGGGCCCGTGTACCGGGTTAGGATCCTGGTTCCCTCATTACTAGGAGCATGATGTAAGCCAGTCTAATTCCTTTGCACCCCAGTTCATTCGCCGGTGAGAGGGGATGAAAAAGCAATATGCAGCTCATGTGGTTGTTGGGAATAAGCAAGTTAATGTACTGAAAACACTTAGGAAAGTGCCTAGTACAAAGCAAGTCAAATTTTAAACGTTTTATTTTGAAAAATGTATTTGAGTTTATTTATTTATTTTGAGAGACAGAGCAAGTGGGGTAGGGGCAGAGAGAGAGGGAGAGAGAGAATCTCAAGCTGGCCATGCACCATCAGCGCAGAGCACAATGTGGGCTGGAACCCACAAACCACGAGGTCGTGACCTGAGCCGAAATCAGTGGATACTTAACCGACTGAGCCACCCAGGCACCCCATAACAAGTATTCAGTGAACGTTAACGATGATTATTTCCTCAAATATCCCTGGTCTTGACATGCTGTTCCTTCTTGGAATGCTCTTTCCTTCCCCTCTTAACCCATGTGTTCAGTACCCACACTTTAAGATGTTTATTTTTTTTACTTTTGAGAGGAGGAGAGCACCAGCACAAGCAGGAGAGGGGCAGAGACAGAGGGAGAGGGAGAATCCCAAGCAGGCTGCCTGCTGTCAGCACAGAGCCCAGCATGGGGCCTGATCTCACCAACCATGAGATCATAACCTGAGCGGAAATCAAGAGTCGGCCTCCTAATCTGCTGAGCCACCCAGCATCCTTACCTGTTCATTACAGACAGTTTTGGGTTTTTTTTTTTTTTTAATGCTTTATTTATTTTTGAGAGAGTGAGAGAGAGAGCAAGAGCAGAAGAGGGACAGAGAGTGAGACGAAGAATCTAAAGACAGGCTCCAGGCTCTGAGCTAGCTGTCAGCACAGAGCCCGATGCAGGGCTGGAACCCACGGACCGTGAGATCATCACCCGAGGTGAAGTCAGATGCTTAACCGACGGAGCCACCTGGAGCCCCTACATGTTCGTTACCCACACTTTTCAACTCAGCTGGACACGGAAGCCATGGGAGCTCCTGCAGCGACGCAGCAAGAATGTGCAGAGAGAGAAAGGCCTGGGCTGAGGGCAGAGCACTGAGAGACCCTAGCATTTGAGGTTCTGAGTCAGGAAGAGGAACCATTTCCGGAGCCTGAGATGCAGCACTTGAGAGGTGGGGGCGGAAGCCCAGCAGGGGGTGGTTGGAAGAAAGGCTCTCAAGGAAGTGGATGTTGTCGCCAGTGTCCACTGCCGCTTTGAGGCCATGTTATATAAAGTCCAAAGTAGGTCACCCCTTGGCTTTCGGGAATTTCCTGCCGACCACAACAAGATCAGCCCCAGGGGTCCAGTGGTGATGGAAGAGATAGTCTGGTGAACTGAAGAACAGCTGAAAGCAGAAGAGATAAAGTCCATTTATAAAATAGGTTCATTTTGGACAGCAGTAGATTCCATAATTTTATTATTTTTTATTTGTTTATGTCAAGGTAATTGTTCTGAATTGAGAGAGTCCTGCCCCTCTTCAGATGGTTTAACATCACTATTCGCTTGTGCATTCCTAGCAACTACGCTGTCCCCTTTCCTGATAGAGGAGGCAAACACAGGCAAGACATGTGCGCTTGGCCACCGTTTTCTTCTTTTTTAAGTTTATGCATTTATTTTGGGGGGGTGGCGCACACAAGTGGAGAAAGGGCAGATAGAGTGTTATGCCCGAATCACGAGTCCCCAGAGCCCTCCAAGGAGCCGGCACCGACGCAAGAACAAAAGGGTCTTTATTACAAGCTCGAGCAGGGGCTCACCCGCCTACCGGCACAGCAGCAGCAAAGTGAAGCTCCGAACAGTGGCGAGCAGGGTCTTTATGGGGGAAGGGCGGGGGTGTTACCGTGCACGCATTGTACGTTTTGCATCATTACATAAGCACCAGTCATAATTGTACAATGCCCATAGTAACAGCATAGTAACAGTTTTGACCATTCAGTATCTGCGAGGCGTCCGTTACATTTGGCGGGACCCAATCAGGACCTTTGAGAGTCTTTTAAAATGACCAATTATGAGGTGGACTCAGAGAATCTACGCGGGGCTCCTGCAAGCGGTGATTGATTGGCAAGTTTGTACAAAGTAACTACCTGCAGTTTCCATCCCTGACTCATCTCCAAAACTACAGGAATGTTACACATTTCTTTTGATTGGCAGATGCGAGGGCGGTCCGAGGGTGGCTTCAGCTGAGGCTTTTTCTGGAACTGGAACTATGTGCAGCCTGGGGTTGTTTCTAATGGAGGACTTAATTTCAGGCTCCTCAAGAGCAAGGGAGACAGAGAATCCCAAGCAGGCACCGTGATTGATTGCTTACATACAACACATAGCACTGATCCCAACAAGTGCCCTCCTCACTGCCCATCCCCCATTTTCCCCTCCCTCTATCCCCCCCACCATCAACCCTTAGTATGTTCTCTGTATTTAAGAGTCTCTTCTGGTTTGCCTCCCTCCCTCTCTGTTTATAACTATTTTTTTCTCCTTCCCTTCCCCCATGGTCTTCTGTTCAGTTTTTGAAGACCGCATATGAGTGAGAACATATGGTATCTGCCCTTCTCTGCCTGACTTACTTCACTCAGCATAATTCCCTCCAGTTCCATCCACGTTGCTGCAAATGGCACGATTTCATTCTTTCTCAGAGCCAAGTAGTATTCCGTTGTATATATAAACCATATCTTCTTTATCTGTTCGTCAGTTGATGGGCATTTGGGCTTGACTGAGTCTTGATACCAGTATCAGAAATACCTGTACTGGGGCGCCTGGGTGGCTTAGTCGGTTAAGCGTCCGACTTTCGCTTAGGTCATGATCTCGTGGTTCTTGGTTCGAGTCCTGCTTCGGGCTCTGTGCTGACTGCCAGCTCAGAGCCTGGAGCCTATTTCAGAGTCTGTGTCTCCCTCTCTCTCTGACCCTCCCTGCTCACGCTGTCTCTCTCTCTCCTAGAAATAAATAAAAAAACTAAAAAAAGAAAAAAGAAAAAAAAATACCTGTACCACAGTGCCATGTGGAAGGCACATAGTCTGTGGGGCGCCTGGGTGGCTCAGAGTGTTAAGCATCCAACTTCAGCTCACATCATGATCTCATGGTTCGAGTGTTCAAGCCCTGCATCATCCAGCTGTCTGCTGTCAGAACAGACCCCGCTTTGGATCCTCTGTCTCCTCTCTTTCTGCCCCTTCCCTGCTCTGATGCGCGCATATGCACATTCTCTCTCTCTCTCTCTCTCTCTGTCTCAAAAATAAAGTTTAAAAAAAGGCAAGTAGTCTATAAACTTTTTCACTGTAATTTTGTGGGTCTATTTTTGAGTTCCCTCTTCTTTTCCAGTGATGTGTGTCTGTCCTTTCACTAAACCCACACTGTCTTAATTGCTGTCCCTTCATCGTGAGTCCTGAGCTCCTGTGTTGTTGATGCCCTCATCTCTCTTCTTTTTTGAACTAGGTTTGACTTTCCTAATTGATATCTTCTTCGATTTTTTTTTTTTAAATCGATATTTAGTAGTTTGCAGCATGCAGAGCCTGCTGTTTGGCGGGGTGCCAACCTGAGTGATTTTCCTGGTGCTTTTGTTTGTTTGTTTTTAATACTGAATTCCACTTGTCCATTGCTGGTAATACAAACACGGTTGATTTTTGTCTATTGATTTTATATTGTATGCCCTTGAGAAAGTTAGTCTGCTACTTCTAGGAGCTCTTCATAGAATTTTTCAGATTGTCTAGATTGTCTATTTGTACAAATATGTCATCTTCAAAGAGGGACAGTTTCTCTTCCTTTCCAAACTATATTCCTTTTACTTTTTTTTTTTTTTTTGATGTACAGCTCTGCCTACGACATCTAGTAAATTCTTGTGTAGAAGCAGTGGAAGAGGATGTCCTTGGATTGTTCATGAATTTAGAGAGAAGCACTCAGTCTTTTTTTTTTTTTTTAAGTTTTTACTTATTTTGAGAGAGGGAGAGCACGCTGGTGCTGGGCAGGAGTCAAGAAGGAAAGAGAGAGAGAATCCCAAGCAGGAAAGAGAGAGAGAATCCCAAGCAGGCTCTGCGCTGTCAGCATGCAGCCCTACCAGGAGACGATTTCAGGAACCATGAGACCATGACCTGAGCCAGAAGTCAAGATTTGGAGGCTTAACTGCCTGAGCTCCCCAGGTACCTGAAGAAGCATTCACTCTTTTTTGCCATTAACTTATTTGTTGATACTTGGACTTTGAAGATGACCTTCATCAGGCTGACAAAGTTGCCCTCTACTCCTAGGTTGCCGAGTATCTTTAGCTTGATCATCTATTCATATGATGATATGGACTTTCATCTTGAGTCTATTAATAGGATTAATTACATTGGATGTATTTTCCTGTTTTTTTAAGTTTATTTATTTATTTTGAGAGAGAGAGAGTGTGTGGGAGGGGCAGAGAGAGAGGGAGAGAGAGAGAATCCCAAGCAGGCTCTATGCTGTCAGAGCAGAGCCAGATGTGGGGCTCAGTCTCAGGAACCTTGAGATCATGACCTGAGCCAAAATCAAGAGTTGGATGCTGAACTGACTGAGCCATGTGGGTGCCCCTGGATGTATTTTCCAATACTGAACCAAATTAATATTCTTCAGATATATCACACTCAGTCATGATGTATTATTTTTTTTCTCTGTTCCTGAATTTGATTGCTAATAGTTTGTAAATGATTTTTACAACTATTGACATAAGGGATGTTCTTCTGTAGTTTTTTGGTTTGTTTTTTTTTTTTTTTAAGATTTTATTTTTAAGTACTCTCTACACTCAACGTGGGGCCTAAACTCACAATCCAAGGATCAAATGTCGTGCACTCCGCCAACCAGGTCAGCCAGGCATCCCTATTCTGTAGTTTTCCCTTCGTGAAATGTCTTTGTCTGGGTTTATTAGTAAATTTCTGGCTGCATAGAACACATTTGGAAGTTTTCCTCCCTATTTCATTTTCTGGAGGAGATAGTATAGAATCAGTTTCATGCCTTCCTTAAATGTTTGGCAGAATTTGTCAGAGAAATTGTATATGCGTAAGATTTCCTTTGTTGGAAGATTTTAAACTATTAATTTATAAAATAAACATAGAACTGTTCAAGTTATCTGTTTCCAATTGAGCGAATTTTGGTAGTTTATATCTTTCAAGGAATTAGGACCATTTCATCTAAGTTGTCAAATTTGTCATCTTAAAATTATTCCTAGTATTTCCTTGTTATTCTTTCCATATCTGTGTTCTGTATAGTAATTTTTTTCCTTCATTTGTGTCTTTTCCTATTGCTTTTGTTTATCAAATCCCAGTAAAGAACTACTTTTTGCTATTGCTTGCTTTGATTTTTATGTTGTTTACTTAAGTTTTGATACTTGCTCACCTCTTCTATTATTTCCTTCATTCTACTTCTTCAGATTTAATTTGATTTTCTTCCTCTAGGTTCCTCAAGTTGCTTAGATTCTTTAAGTATCACATTAATGTATCAATACATTGTGATATGTTGTATTTTCGTTTTCCTCTAGTTCATTTAGTTTAGTTTTCCATTGAGACAGTCTCTCTTTTTTTTTTTTAAGTTTATTTATTTATTTTGAGAGAGGAGAGGAGAAGAAAGGAGAGAGAGAGAGAGAGAGAGAGAGAGAGAGAATCCCAAGCAGTTTTCGTGCTTTTTGCACAGAGCCTGATGCAGGTCTTGAACTCAAGCTCTGTCTGTGCAGAGCCCCATGCGGGTCTCAATCACCTGAACAGCAAGATCATGACCTGAGCTGAAATCAAGAGTTGGACTCTTAAATGACTGAGCCACCCAGGTACCCCAAGACCTCCCTCTTTAAAGCATGCATATATATATGTTTATATATATTTATATTTATATATATATATATATATATATATATTTTTTATTTTTGAGGGACAGAAAGAGAGCATGAGCAGGAGAGGGATAGAGAGAGAGGGAGACAGAATTGGAAGAAGGCTCCAAGCCCTGAGCTGTCAGCACAGAGCCTGATGAGGGGCTTGAACTTATGAGCCGCAAGATCATGACCTGAGCTGAAGTTGGATGCTCAACTGACTGAGCCACCAGGTGCCCCATTAAAACATGTATTATTAGGATGTGTTTTTGAAAAAATTTCCATGGATTCCGGGCGTCTAGCCTATCTGACATTTTCTTTCTATCTTTTAAAGTGTTCATACTTTTTTTTTTGTTTTTTAAAAAAACAATACTACCCAGCTCTGTGCTGACAGCTCAGAGCATGGAGCCTGCTTCGAATTATGTGTCTCCCTCTCTCTGCCCTTTCCCTGTTCATGCTGTCTCTCTCTATATATCAAAAAATAATTTTTAAAAAAATTTTAGAAAAAGAACAACTTAAGAAGATACTACCCAGTATTTTTTGTTAGATTTAGTGAAAGAGGCAAAATTATATCTATTCTGTCTTCCAGACGAGAGTGACGTTCACATGCATTTTTAAAATTTAATTTTGACAAGTATTTCAAGTTAACACTTCATATGACAATTGCTTAGATGAGAAAGCTAATACTCAGAGCATTTAAGTAAGTTAGTTTTAATAGCTGAATCACTGACATGTATATATATACTTTTGCCAAGGCACATCACTCTTATATTTTATGGTTTTAACTTGTATGATATAATTTATTTTTCTTCCATGTCTTCAGATTAAGGCTATGTCTCAGATTCTTGGTATCTCTCACACATGGTTTTGTGGGCCCATGAACATATTAAGTATTTAGTAAATCGTCACTGAGAAGCACAATGATGGATGAATGCATTCCTATACTCTTGTTATTAATAATTTTCGGTGGATTCCTGGTAACCCATTTCTTGACTTGGCAGCTTGTACAGAGCTGATAGGAGGAGGTGATTTAGGAGGCTATACCAGGGCACCCATGTGACCACATGGGAAAGAACTGCCTGTTTTATCATTGGCTGTCTTTGCTGTTCAGAGTCCCTTTGAAATTTTGTGTATCTGCAAATTAGGACAGACCCGCAATGGTATTTTGAGGAGTGAAGATTTGTGAGCCTCTTCTTGGTTCATAGTAATTCGTTTCAGCTTCACCCATCGCCGTGAAGTCGGCCCTCCAACAATCGCAGGCACTAATAGCATTTCCTTCCTTTCATTGATCTTTGAAACCGAACGCACAGCCTTCCTCTGAGTGGCACACGCTGTTGTGCTATGCCGCAGTTCATCCTAACCCCCTCTATTACCCTGCGTGATGCTGCTCCAATCCCTAATTACCCTTGTAGATAGTGCCAAGGCAGCTAATAAAAGGATTTCACAGGCTCTGCCTGCCATGATATTTCAGCAGCTACGTGGTCTTCCACCCGTTATGTCAGTTTCAACGTGTGTTCACCGCTCCGCCTGTCGTTTCTAGCGCCAGTATCCTTCATTGGTCTCCACTGTGCTT